>JAABKK020021226.1:0-18407 GCA_011634745.2 Catotricha subobsoleta | reverse complement strand
GATTGACATCCGTACTTATTCAAAAGTGCGGATATCCGTGGATATCCACGGATTTGGGTAATCCGTGCAGGCCTCTGAGCCATATATACTTAAATTACTAGACTAGACATATAATGATTGTTGAAATTTTCGATTTGCAAAAAAATAGTTATATATATTCTACATAGATAAAATGAATTAAATGTTAATTATTATCTAATGAAAAGCCTTTCACATAAACATTACATAAAACTATGGATTTGTATTATTTATTTTTTTTATCTTTTTTTTTTTTATTTAATATAATTTATTAGGCATATTATCAAATATTAAATCATACATTACATATTTGTATAACAATACCAAGTTAATTTCAATTACGCCTACCTACAAAATTGAAAATATTTATTAATAAATATAACAACCTGTTTCAATAGCATTATAATATTTACATACAATTTATGATTGTTTAGTAGTCGAAACAAAACAAAACGAATAAAAACAAATTGATTAATATTAATATATTTATAAAATCATATGCAACATGTATGGTTTCTGTTGCTGTGCGTACAATAACCATACTTTCCACCCACCCCAATTTAATCTTTTCAGTACTTATTTACCAATAATAATGCACCCCATATCACAAATGTTGATTTATAAAAATGGAATGATAATCACACATAAACAAAAAATATTTAAACAAATTCATAATTATTATTTAAAAAACAAAAATAAAACAAAAATAAAAATAATGATTTTCAATCAATGTCATTATTTAATATGTTTAATGTACGTGAATATAAATATTTGTGGCTGTGATTTGAATGCATCGTAATATCGTATCATCATGCATTCATGCATATTTGTATCGAGACGCAGTCATAAGCATTTTACCAGTAAACTTAAAATTATATATGACTGGAAATCATCGCATGACTATTATTATTATTTTTTTTTTTGCTTAATTTTTATTTTATTCAATATTTATAATAATAATTTATAATAAATATTATAACAATTATATTATTTCTATAAATCGTTGTGACAATTATTATTATTAATATTTATTTGTATTATTATCGATAAAATTGAATTTAAAATTTAAAATTTATCAATCATATTACGTAATATATGCTAAATGGTAAGACGATAAAACGGTGTAAAACATATAAAGAATATTATTTATATTTTGTCTGTTGGAATGAAATGGATTTTGAATATTTAAGTGAAAATTAATAAAATTTTAATTTATTGATAGTTAATTGAATAGTAGGTAACTCTTTAAAAGAAAAAAAAAACATGTGCACATCTTTTAATACATAATTTAGATTTATAATTTAATTTATTTCTTTTTTTTTTAATTTTAAGATTCACTAATATTTAGCAATAATATATAATGTAATTTATTGTATGTTCGGAAATTTCAAATGAATTCACTGGTACATCTTTCCTTGGCATTTATCGAAATTACTTTTTACTTTATTAAATGTTTATTGAACGTGGTTGGTTATAAAGTGAATCCGAAAAAGAGATGTAGGTTGTTAACCATAAAAAACAAGTAACATAAATATCCTAAATTTTCGTAAAAAAAAATAGTGTCCGTTTTAACATGATGACCGACCTATATATATATAATATATACTTTTTTTTTCTACTTTCATAAGAGAAACTCTTCCCACTTATGAAACTTTGAACTTCCAAATTTGAGTATATATTTCAGATTCTTTTGACATTTCAAATAAAACGAAATTCTGATTTCTGATTATCGAATGCTCATAAAATTCTCTATTTCGAATATCTGCATTTGTTATTATCACAAAATGCATAACAATATTCAACGATCAGTATACTTAAACGTAATTCAAAAAAAAATACAACACATAATTTTAACTAAATATGCTTTTTTTAAATAAAAAATCCATATAAATCTTGTGTGCTTATAAATTTTATAAAGAATAAAATTGATATAAATAATAGTTGTTAATAAATGCAAATTTTATAAACGTCTGCATCAATAATCTGAAGAAATATTTTTGATGAATTATTATAGTAGGGCGTGTTCATCTTTATTCTAATATCAATATCCATCGAATGTATAAGTAAAGTTCATAACATACTCACGAGCTGTAAATTAAAAAAACTAAAGTTCATGGATATTTCTTCCCTTTTTTTTAATATTTTATTATTTTGTTGGTTTGTTTGTTTTTTTTTTTTTTTTGAATCATTTCAATTCTGAAATAATTTTATGCATTTACAATTATAGAAAATTATATTTAATAGGTAATAAATCGAAATGTTTCATGATTCGTACATTTTACTATAAACTTGACGGTTTACGCCGCTGATGGTTTAATCTTCCACATTTTGCATATAATCAAAAGTAAATGATGAATAAGATATTATATATGAACTGTATTTTAAACATCAAACAATCATTTATTGTATAGAATGGCTTGTAGCTCTTATGAAGATGACATGGCTGACCATCAATTTAAACATTTTACGGATGATATGTAATTTAATATAATCAACATTTTAAATATTAATATATTAAATGTTTAATTATGTATTTATGTGCCGGCACTTATATTTCTTATAATTATTTATTGTTTAAAATGAATCAAAGTTGTTACTAAAGTTTAAGGACAAATCATAATTACGCAACAAGTAAATTTAACCGAAAATAATACAAATTTAATTTACATTTACATTACAATCAGTCTTTTTTTTTCGTATATTTTTTTTTTCTTATAATTTTTGTTCGGAAAGAAGATGCGTGAGTGTATTTAAGTGAACATAAAATTAAATTGCAAATACTTGTTAACAACCAAACTAGCAGCAGTACCTATTACGATTTTTTTTCTTTTTTTTATTAATGTTATTATTATTGTGTTTATATTTTTTCTTTTTTCTTTTTTGGTCTGTTTCAACATCACAGCATGTTTTATTCTGTTGTTCTTCTATACATTACAATTTGTACAATGTACATCCTCGAAACCTCTGTATTTTTACTATTAGAATTCCACCTACATTTTTTTTTTAATTATTTCATGTGTGGATTAATACGAAAATTACCAGCGGCAAAATCAAAAACATATTTATATATTTTGTTTTTCGTTTTATTTAAATGAAGCCAGTAATTATATGTTACAATGTTAAAATGCACATTAATCTAAATTTTGAAGGAAAAGAAACTGTGAGTTTTTCAATTATGTTTATTTAAAAATGGACTGATTGAGTTTAAATTATGGAATACGTTTATTTTATATCTGTAAACCATATTTTATGTTATTTGTTCTGACTAAAATTAATAAATAAAGAAATATTAAAATTTAGTCAGTCATAAAATCTATTCCTACAAAATCATATCATAATACAGACAAACGAAAAATTTATTATCCCAACAATATTGAGCCATTTTTTTTTTACACTGCATCGCGAAAGTAACCTAAAATCAAAACTGTAACAATCGTGCGATCAACGTTAAATTCAAATAATGAATGCTGCTGAATTATGTTTCCATCTATACAGAATGAACAAAAAAATCTTCCCATTTCTCATAAGTAATATTGATAAAATTGAGTTCAATTATAGCTACACCAAAACATCATATTCAGTAAACACATAATTATTATGCCATAAAGAATTGCATTTATTGTATAATATTTTCACAATCACGAACCTGAAATTATCTTATTAAAGCAAATTAATATTATGATAAACATCATAAAATATTGTAAGAGGATGATGAACAAAAGCATATCGTATCGTTTTATTAAACATTAAAATACTTCCAACAAATCTGCAATATGTTAAAAGGCCTAAACGAATTGGTAACGAGTCTACCTTTTACCTATTTCAATATAAATTATGATCAATATCCTGTTTTGTTTTTTTCACTGTACTATTATTTAATATAATTTAAAAGGTACCGGCTCATATTTAAGTTATGTGAAAACAAAAATATATATATATATATATATTTAATTTATGCACAGCTTTTCTATTTGCAACAACATAATTAGATATATTTACTTATTAGTTATCACATGTTAATGAAGTTGATAAAACGCCAAAGCGATACGAATAATTTACAAAAAGTAAAAGTAACAAATAATTTAAGAAGCACATTTCCCTGAATACATTATACAAGAGACAAGAAACATCAAAGTCTTAGTAAATATAGCATTTTTTCAGCCTATAGTTCATGTGAACTATTCCGATATAAACATTAATTAGACAATTGTTTGAAATTGTGTACAATTTCAACTGAATATTCTAACTTTCCGTTAGTTTAGCTATTCAGGTTGATAGCCCAATTAAATTAACAGATATCATAATGTTTCCCCTAGCACTATTTACAATATAACATAATACATTCAAATACGAACATTAATTAGTCAAACCATAATAGATTTATGAAATATTAGAACTCATTCAACAACTATAAAGATTAATTTATGATGATGTTTCTTGTTAGTTTAATGATAAATAGAAATAGATACTTACATTATTAATCCATCAATCAGAATGTCTTAATTGAAATTTATTTTAAATGGATTAATACTTAAACGATGTATATTCAACATAAATCTTATTGAGATAGCTGTTCATTATAGTGATTGGAAAATGTTACATATCAATATATTAAGTCGCATAGTCAATAGCGTGACCTTACTGTATCATATTTAAATTTCTATATTGTTGTATTGTCTTGAATTCTATTCTTGAATGACCATGAGATGAAACTTGTTGAATGCTAAAAAAATTCTCTCTTCAATAATTTTTTTTTTTTTTTTGTTATTCCCGTGGTTCAGAATCTTTTATGTCTTTAAAATAAGTAATAATTAAGATTTTTAATGTTAAATGTAATGAGTCAAATCCAAATAGCTAAATACATAATATAATATCAGCTCATCTCTATATTCATTTTAGCGAACAAAATTTCCTATAAACAAACAACTAAAATGTTTATGTTTTTAATTACATATAAAAATAAAGCTCAATTTGATGGGATTCGATAGATACATTTTCAAAATACTTTGTTACATACAAATATTATTAAGTATATATATGTATAAGTAAAAAATTAAATCCTGCCCTAATAAAAAATGTTTTAACGAGTTTGACAATCATTTTATATATTGAAAAATTATAATTTAATTTTATAAAGTACCAGACTAATCAAAACATTTTGATTACACGGAAAGTAGAAGAAAAAAAAAATCGCACAAAAATTTAATGAAAAAAGAAAAAAAATATATTTCTGAAAGATCAGTAACAACATCTAACTTGGATACACTTTGTAATATATTATTAAAAATATAATCAAATAAAAAAAAAAAAAAAAAATGAAATTAACATCATAATATATATTGCAGCTTCATAAATTTATTTTTATTCCTATGAATTTTGTGAAAACGAAAAGAAAAGAAAAAAAAATAAAATAAGAAAATCAGCGAATTAGATATATTCGAACAAATATTGTGAAAAGAAAAAAAAAACTTTTTACATAAATATGATTTTAACCATAATCATCAACAAGAATTTTATTGTGCAAACTAACTTTATTTTCGCATTTCGTATGTTTTGGTAAACATAACTTCACTTTTATTATATGCTCGTGTCGTATCGCAACAAAGAAAACTTGATCTTATATTATTTGTTATTATTGTAGGTATTCTCTTTTTTTCACATATTTTTTATTTTTCATTTATTCTATTCTTTTTTTATTCTTTTTTTTCTTTTTGGTTTCTTTTCTTTGAAATTTACGTACCGAATACGCAGAACTGTAGACGTATATAAGAATTATCATCAACCGGGAACAGGAGTAAAAACGCATTATATTTATGTTACAATAAAATATATCTACTTACCTGCGAACCCCATTTATATGAACGGCGCTATTCTATAATATGTCAGAAAATATTTTGTATTCATACAATGTTATGTGGTATATGTTCTCTTTTGTTGTTGTTGTTGTTGTTGTTGCTTGTTGTTGCTTGTTGTTGCTTGTTCATACATATATATAAATTAGTTGTAATGTTAAATTTTTGTTTGTTTTGTTTGTTTGTTTGTTTGTTTTTTTTTTTTTTTTGATAGAAATAGGTCGTGTCAGATGTGTGGCTTCAATTATATTTTCCAATAGAATACATTTTTATGTTTTTTATTTTATTATGATTTTTAAAGAAAGACGTAAATGATAAACAAAAATTAATTTCCGAAAAATGGTAGGTGTTTTGAGTATTCGGGAGATTCTTTTTATTCTACATATTTTCTTCTGAAATATAAACATACTAACAAATCATTTAAATAAAATTCATTAAATCGTTAAATTAATTTATAAAACTTAGAAAAGATAAAATATAAAATTCATTAAAACAAAGGAATAGAACAAGGAGTTTTTATGATATAACCCAATAATAATAATTATAATAAAATGCTTTATAGTAAAATTTCTACTCAAAACTGAAGTTTTCCAAGTTTTAAACAATATATATTTATTAGACAATTTTCTAATGAAGGAAGGAAACCAAAATACTTCACAGGAAAATAAATCAAATTTATTTCGTTATTATTTGTTTTTATCATTATTGCCGTTAAATTAAATTATACGTAATAAAATAATAAATTTGTAGCAAACAATAATTAATTTACATCATAAAATAAATGTGTATAGAAAATAGAAGACAAGCGAGCTATCGTTAATCAGAAATATTGTGTCCTCTATTTTCGTATAAATATTTTCAAAATGAATTATTTTGCATAATATTATTTAAAATTTGTTTTGAATGTTTCATTAAATTAATTATTAATTATAAATTAAAAAAAAAAAAATCATATATTAAATAATATGCTCTGATCAGAGTAGTATTATACGAATTACGTATTATCGAAGTTTAGGGCAATTGATGATAAATTTAACACTATAAACCACATTCGCTCCACAAAATTTTCTTTATTGTAATTTATTCTTTCTAATAATATTCTTATTGGGAATTGGAATCAATAAATATCAATTTTTCTATCTAATCAAATATTAATCAATCATTTAATTATTATTGATTTTGGTTCCGTCATTACAAAAAAAAAACTAATATTATTATCTTTTCAAATAAATTTATGGTCTAATGCCTAAACTTTCCCAATCTAATTACTTTCAGGTTCTTAAAATGATAAATACCATCCAGCCAGCATCTCATCTCAATTAAAATTCATTTCACATAATGTAATTAAATGTAATGAAACAAAAATAATAATAATAATCATAATAATAATAATAAAACAAAACAACACAAAACAAAACACCAAATAGTTTTCTTTGATATCGTCCAAACAAAATATAAGGTCATTTATTTTTGTTCAAATCGCACACAATATATAATAATATAATTATTTGAAATTAACAGATGTTTATCTTCATTTAGTAAATTATAATAGTTAATATTTCTATTTATTATTATTTCATTAAAATTTAAACATTTATTATTTAGCCATGTACCAAGTACAAGTACCGTGATTGTATTTTTATGTCTGTTATACACAATATAAAATCTAAGCAAAAGAATATTTTTAATAAATTTATTAAAACACCTTAACCTTTTCGAAAGAACATAATTTTTCCTGATGATTTTTAAAATAATATATATGTAGTATGTACCTAAATACAAAAAAAAAAAAAAAATTAAAAAATTGTTTAAGCTAACTCAATTTCAATTCAATATAATTTCAATTTATATGCAAGTGATGGACCTTACATAATATGAATGGGAGGGCTCATATTTTAAATCGCAAACTATACTATATTCATATTAAGAAATGTATAGCGAAAATATGAATAGGGTGACCCTTATGGAACTATAAGGCAAGGAAATCAAAAAAAAATCAAATAATTAATAGTTTTAAATTGAAAACGCATTACAAATTTTTAGAGATTTTTTTGTTCTGATCAATTAATATTATATGATCATTTTGCATCGAAACCATCATGATCAGGAAGTTGATAAAATGAACGTACAAAACTTTTAGAAGAACATATAGAAGAGATTCATTCAGATAAAGTTATAAACTATTTATTATTTCTATTACTCGATCTTTATTTAAGCATCTTCTACAATGACGTAAGGATTTGTGAAGATTTTTAACACAAACATGAGTTATTGTGACAGTGTGTTTGATTTTTGTTTTCTTTTAGATGTTACGAGCGTTAAAAAGATGTGTCTGGCGTTTAAATCCTTATACACCTTAACGTTATTTTGTTTATGTTTGATGCTTTGGTCATTTACCAATTCACTTAATTGCATATACTTATACATTTATTCCTCTATTGCCATATAATAAAGTATTACAATATTACACCATTTTTTTTTAAGTCGATCACCTTCTTGATTATGTTTAACTAATCGAATAAAAAACAATGTATGTAATAATTTTGTGAATAATTGCAAGCGTCACCCTGCAATAAAACAAAATAAATGCAGATCAATCCACCAACAGTAGATCGTTTTACTTGGTTTTTCATTATATAAAATTGTACGCAGATACCTACACTATACTGACTACATACATATTATAAGCATCACCTATAATAATAAATATACAGAATATCGAGAATTGATCTATGGTGTAGTGTAGTGTATTTTATATTATACATTACAATTTTACTGTTACATCTTCACATCAATTCACTTGTAATGATCATAATACAATATTGCACTAGGTATAGTATATTTATTTTTTAATTTTTTCATATTGCAATTAGGGTATATAAGATGCCACCAAACAATCTTAAGTTAACACTCGTGGTCTTGCAGTTGTCCGTTTATAACCAAGTGCCTTTTTCGTTTCATTACAAATAAAATAGACTGTTTTTGATAACGAAATTGTTATTTTACTTGTATCGCACAGAAATTCAGAATAGCTTTTCTGTTTGTAAAATATAAACAAAAATAGTTAGTGATTTAAAAATAATTATTTTGTGAATTTAAAAAAAAAAACAAACGTTTAATAAAAATAATAGAAATATGAAGTTCGTTGTAAGTACCTTTATTTTTTGTTTCTAATTTTTGAAAGAAATCGGTATTATTTATTTTTGTGTGTTTTCATTTGTTCATACAAAAGCAATTATTTTAGGTTTATTTATGAAATTGCGCCACTATCTGAAATACAGTTAATAAAGTGACATAAAAATATCGATGCAATTTACAATATATTATATTATATTATTGTTTATTTATTTATTGGAAATTCTACAAAGAGCGATGAAATAAAAAAAAAAAATATTAAATATATAAATTTTAAAGGATAGATTTTCGAGATAATTGGACTACGATTTGTATTATTGAATAATGAAAACAAATTAGATTTTATTCAAATACGACAGAAACGTTACAACGATTTTAATAAAAAAAAAAAAAAATATTCAACAACGAATAATTTATTTTATTTAACAATTTAAAGGAGTATCTAATCAAAGTATAAACCGCTGAATCAAATTCGTTCAATTTTTGTCATTAAAAATCAGTGATAATAATGGAATTGAAAAATAACGATTGTCAAGAGTTCAAAATTACTAAAAAAAAAAAAATTGCCCACTAAATCAGGACTATCTTTGTATGTGTGCTTTAGAAGAAAGATGATGCTTTCTTTTAGCACCGTTTCAGAAGAAATATATGTAAATAGTGGCGATATAAAGTGATTATACATCAAAAATGAACTAACTACTTAAAAAAATTATCCGTGATTTTCTTTTATTTTTTGTTTGTTGCAAATTAAATTAAACGATGAAGTAACGATTATAGTAAAATTAAAAAAAAAAAAAAAAAAAACAATATTCTGAGTATTGAAAATAAGCAATAATTGTACACATAAATAATCTTAAAAACGTCTGATTCAAATACGTATAAATAAATTAAATATTCAATTATTACAAAATATTCGACGAAGAATCGATACAAAATAATGTTCAGCTCACAATTTGCGCTCATGATATTTTTCATTAAAATTCATTCTTAACTACACTTTCGAAAATGATGATAGTTTCAATTTTTCTATTAGCAATTTATTTATAAATTTAAATGATAAGTTTATTAATTAAAAATAATCTTTATAAAATATAAAATCTAAATGTTCCGGTTATCGATAAATTATATACTTTAATGGAAACAAATTACAATTATACAATATAACTACATTCAGTGAGTAATAATGATATCGACCTACTCACAAATATATGTGTATATGAATAACAATTCCACAAAAATATTTAATTTTAGTGATATTATTTATTGTTTTCTTTATTATTTCAATAGGTCATAGCCATTTTTGTTGTCATTACAATTGTTAATGCACAAATAAGACCATATTCAAATCGTGAAGCAGATGCAGTGATTTTAAGTCAAAATTATGAGCCAAATCCAGATGGTTCATATATTTATAAGTGAGTAATGTAACGAAAAGTTTTCATTTAATTGATAATTAACAATTTATTGATATGTATTATTATTGGGAATGCGCAATAATTTTAAATAAAATTACAAAATTGTGGGATTTAATTTAATTGATTGCATATATATTTAAAGTAACGACTTTCGATTTCTTTTCATCACTATATTTCATGTTACGCAATATCTTTGCAATAATCCGTTTATTTATTTACACAGTTATGAAACAAGCAATGGCATTAAAGCTAATCAACAAGGATATTTGAAGAATCCTGGTTCACAACTAGAAGCTCAGGTATGTGTATTGTATTTTATAAGAAATTAAATGTCTTTTGTAAACCGATTATTTCATTAAAATACTTTATCGTCAACTTAATTTTTTATGTTTATTTTTAATTTCCTTTTCAATTTAATGAAATTGTAATTTTGTGTACATTAATATTTGCCATTTCTATTTTATTTATTATTTCATTTGTAATGTTTAACTTGAATTTGTTAAAAAGAACAAAAGATTTCAAAATCATATCAATATATTTTTATGTTACCCAAGAAATGTGAACATTTTCGTAAACGAAATGATGATTAAATGTAGATCATTTAAATTAAAATAGGAATTTTGATATTCTAATAATATTCCTAAAAGTCAGATTAGATATTAAGAGGCCTTTGAGCAATTTTAAATGGAAATGTTCATGAAACAGAGAGGCCAATTCAAATTTATAGATCTTCTTAATAAGTCCGTCTAATGGACACGAAATCTATTAATCGTACATCATTTTATTTTGTTACTTGTCTACGCCTTGACATAATCCATTCTCAGTATCAAAACATTTGTATTAAAAAAACAAAAAACAAGAGAAAATTCGAATTCGAAAACAAAGATTAACCACTTAAAAAAATTTTCAACGTTCTTTTTGTTTTTTATATTCCCAGTTACAATACTTTATCCTTACTTAATTGAAAATGCTAAAAAAAAAAAAATACCGTGAGCATATAATTTTGTACACAAATATTTATCTACGAACAGTAGATAACTTTCCAAGAAGCTTAAAGCTTCATTATTTATTATTTATTATGTTTAAAAACCATCTCTTGTTTAATGAAATTGTATATTCAAAATACACAATGAATTTAATTTGTTAGCTTCTATATTTTGATCAAAAGAAATTTAAGAGGAAATTTAATTTGAATGTAAACAAAATCAAGGGCCTAAACTTAGTATACGGTATAACTATTAAAAACATGATGGCAATCAACAATTCAACCTTTTAAAGGTTCACTTTTCATTTCTTTTATGATTATAGTATTCATTATATACCTACGCTTATTTTATAAAATATGTGGGACGTGCGAGGCGTATATAAAAAATATAATAATATTCGAAATGTTAAACTGAAACAGTTGGTGCCACGTAATTTTAGGGTAGTAAAAAGAAAAAAAAAAAAGGAAAAAATCAAATACACAAAATAAAAATATTGCACATAAGATATAAGAACAACATATATGTTCAATAGGTACATAAACTCGGATGTTATGTATGAATGTTTTATTTTTATAATAAGTAAATATTATCATATTTAAGCGTTTTGTATATCATTTTAAAGCAAAATTCATCTGTGATGTATTTATTACAATTTGTTCAATAAACTATGAATTTTGTTGCACAAATTTACGCATTCAAGTCTATAATTTGAAATAATAATAAAATGCTTATTTAATTGTTATATTCGATCAGGTCGTACAAGGACAATATTCATACACTGGACCCGATGGAATATTGTACACAATAACATATATCGCTGATGAAAATGGATATCGCGCTCAAGTAAGATTTCCTTGAGTTTTCAATTTTAAATCAAAAAATTCAAAGCACATTTAATTTAATTTAATTTTAATTATTTTTTTTTTTTGTTCATTAGGGTGCTCATATACCAACCCCACCACCAACCGCCGCTTTAAGACAGCCCATACGTTTTGGTTTTTAATTTCTTTAACATTTTTACTCTGGACTCTCCCATTTCATTACAATATTTGTGCAACATCCGAATGTAATATATTTTTATTATTATTATTTTTTTTTTTTTGTATTTCGGTATTGAAAATTGTATTATTTTGTAAATTTAGAATGTATATATTTTCAACTACTATATAACAGTCTTTGAATATTTTGTATTTTTGTAAAAAAAAAAAAAAAACAACAACAACAACAACATAATTAAACGAACAACTAATTGATTGATAAAAAAAAGAAAAATATTTGTAATTAAATATAGAGATATTAAATATGATGTAAATACATATGAATAAAAGCATTTTTTTTTTATTATTAAAAGTTTTGTGTTTATTATGGCTTTTTATATCTCAGTATATAGAATAGAATGTTTTAAAATATATTTCATTCGACCATTATATTCTGAAATTCGATTTGATCCATTTTGAAATGCTTTTAGCCGCTATTACAAATAATAAATTAAATCAAATTTGAATTGCAAACATATTTACAATAGATAACAGTGCCGGTTTTAGATGGGCAGCTAGCCAAAAATGGGCAGTTCCAAAAGGGAATTTGGGCAGCTAGATCCTATTCAAAAAACTGTCTGTGAATTCTGTGTTGAAGGAAATATTACGATAAATCTTATAAACATTTAGCACCATACTATAAATTGGTCAAGATTGAATGTATTCATTGTGAAATGAATAGGACGTCATAGACAGTACGCATTTCGCCGACATTGTCGCAAATACCCTATTAACCTATTAATAATATAATCGATATATCGATGTTTTTGAGTTCTTGTCTTGTTCCTACATAAATCATAAAATAAAATCCTTGAAGGCTTTGAAATTTAGATCTAAGATATAACCAAATACCAATTGTTTGAAATACTCGTTTTGCTATTTTTTATTTTACTATTTTGGGCAGTTCCAAATTTTCACAAAAACAGCCGCTGATAGATAATTTAAATATTTTTATTTCTGGTGATTTTAATTTACCAAATATTTTATGGGTATGATTAGCTCCTAATTCTAATTTTAATTTTAATGATGAAGTCAATGAAAATGATAATTATATGTTACCCACTAATATTAGTAATAATAGTATAGAAAGTTGACACCTTTATTGGTGAAAAATTATTGCAGATTAATTATATTTTAAATGACAATGGCAACATTCTAGATCTATTGTTCACTAATACTTTTGAGTTTTGCAATATCATACCAGCGTCCATTTTACTGATTAGAGAAGAAATTCGGTACCATAAAGTATTAGAGGTCAATTTTAATTGCAATGTTCCATTTTCGACATATGAAATGGGACAAATTAAAGAATAGTTTTTTTTTGTTGCTAATTATATTTTAATCAACAATATGCTTGAAAATGTTGATTGGTTTACTGTTTTTGGGATATCGCAGGACATTAATCACATATTAGACTCTTTTTATGAAATATTGTTCCAAATTTTTGATGAAACAGTACCTAAAACTGCTAGAAGAGTATTCTCCGAATCTCCATGGTTTGACAAAGAGTTGGCAAATTTGCGTAATTTTCGAAATCTAAACTACCAACGGATTATCTTGCTTTCAATGAATTGAGAAAACAATATAATTTATTGAATAATATTGCATATACTCATTATATTAGTGATATTGAACAGAAAGTTTACAAGATCCCAGAAAGCAATTTAACTTTATTAATCGTAAACGTAAAACATTTGGCTACCCAGCCACAATATCATATAACGGTGCTTCTTCTAACTCTCCTATGTTCATTAGTAATAAATTCGGTTTACTGTTTCAATTAAATTTTTCATCCAATTCTAATTCCATTATTGACTACAACGCTATTGATTCTCTAAATTACGATCAAGCTAATGTGCCTTTGCCTAAATTTACAACTGACGAAATTAATAAAGCAATAGATTCATTGAAGTTATCATTTAGGCCTGGTTCACATGGAGTTGTGTTAAAACATTGTAAGCATTCAATAGTGGAAATTTTAAAATTTATTTTTAATGAATCACTAAAATCATCCACTTGCCCCGAAATTTGGAAATCTTCATTTATCATTCCCATACATAAAAAAGGCTCGACAGCTGCAATAGAAAATTATCGGGGGGTTACAATTTACTCACCATTTTACAATGTCATTGACTATTTAATTACAAATCATATTTCATTTCACGTTTCAGTCAACACGGGTTTGTAAGTAAAGGATCAACAGTTACATTTATCAGTCTATACTTCCTTTTTAATTAACAATATCGGCGATGGCTTAAATGCCATAGGATCTCTGTGTGAGCAGACTCTATATATTCATGTTAAGTATGTTTGTTACATATACAAAAAAAATATAGTAATATGAATGTGTTTAATAGAAAAATCTGAAGAAAAATAAAAAAAAATGAAATAATTGATTATATCAAAAAATTCTGTTATTAAAAAAATTGATTTTTGATTATTCAAAACAACCCTGCAGTGATGTATTGAATAATAATGTGAATTGTCCTGCGATTTTAGATAACCTCATCATTTCTGTGCTATATCATTTCACAAGAGTATATAATATCGCACAAATTATAGGAAAAACGAACCTATAACGCGCATGTGCAACACATTTAACCAATGTAATAATGAATTTATCTTTGGTATTTTTAAATAAATAAATAAATAAGTAATAGAAAGTTTATATACGGGCAATTTTTTATTATCCTTTAAAATAATTGTTCACTAAATAATTTTTTTTTTATATTTGCAAAAATTAAATAATTAAATAAATCGAATTTTTGAGCAAAATAGAAATTATTCTCTATTTAATTATTCTCTTTATTTAAAAGTTTTCAAATCAATTTGTTTGTTTTTATAGTTATAAATAAAAAAAAAAAATATGATGGAAGTAAATATTATATAATTTTAAGTATACAAAATTTTCAAGAAAAATATCAAATAAAATATCAACAATATGTCCTATTGTTAAGATGAGAAAGATTGATTTTGAAGATTAAAAAAGAGAAGTTAAAAAGTTGATGTATTCATGTTGTTTTATTACTATATCACACATTAACTATTTAACTGTTTCACTAAAACAATCATTCACATTGACTCAGATTCAGTCGTCATTGTACGCCGTTGTTTATATTTGGCTAAATATTTATGAATGAGACTTTATCAATGTTAATTATTTCATAAATATAGTGTTTTATCACATTGTATTAAATATTCGCTAAATGGCTTTAAAATAATTTTACTCACCTTTTTTTTTTAATATATCTTGGTATATACTATATTATAATAATAATTTATAATTCAAATTTTTGAAATAAAAGCAATAAGCAGATATTTTGCGATTCCAATTATCAGTTTGTCTCTTTTTTCGCAAATTAGGTTTACTTGTAAGTATTAATTTTTAAGAAAATTCACTTTTAAGAACGACGTAAGTACAACTAACATCAAACCAAACATATATATAACTTAAATTTCATAAATATTTTAAAATTTTAATGGTTTATTTAATATTTCATTCAGTTTAATATTTTCCAATTAAAATAAAAAAGAATTCTTAAGTTTATGATTATGATAAAGTTTAAATATATTTCCAAATAATTTGATAGAAGTGAACACTTGTGTCAGATATTAATAAACTAATATACAATAAATTATCCAGCTAAGACTGCAATTGGTGGATAATAATGTTGATTTCTTCGACGATTGTGATAATAATTTGGTCCATACAATCCATAGCCAGGTCTGTATCCACTTCCATATCCACCATAACCACCTAAACCACCATAACCACCATAACCACCATAACCACCATAGCTACTATAGCCACCAACAAATGGACTGGGAAAAATGGCACCACCAACTAATCCAAATTGAGGTCTTGCTTCTGGACAAACTATACAAAATGAACACCAAAATGACACAAACAATAATATCACCACAGTTTTCATTATTATTATTTTTTTTTGGTTTTTCAAAGAATTACAAATTTTACGTCTTAACCTGAAGCAAAAGTATTCAATACTGTTGAATCTTTAACTAAAATTCTTTAAGGTATTCTCAATTTATAACAAGTTATATTAAGAGAATAATATCACAAATCTATTAAGTTAATTAACACTTCTTGGTTCTAACTTGTATTTAATATATTTGAAAATAAACAAAATATTTGTCATTAAGAAAATATGACATTGTAAATAATAAATATTACATAAATATATAAATAAAATTGTTCTATCTATTGTTATATCAATGTAGTATTGCTTATGATATGTGATACAATTGTATAAATAGAAATACCAGAATTTACAATATAATTAGCACATATTCATTTAAGATCAACATTTCGTAGTAATTTTATAAGATATAATTTTAAGCATTTTGATTTATCATTTGGTGCTTTTAAATTATTACGTATGGGATATGGCTTGCTTACCTCACCATTACAGAGTCACCGACTAATGATGATACAATTGAATTGAATATATAAAAGTGTTCTTGTTAAGCGAAGCTTTTTTCTCTTTAAAAATAACTAAAAATAAGTATATTAAGCAAATATTAAAATAATATTAATAACCAAAATAAATTTTTATTATGAACAACATGATTTTTTTAATATTGGCAAAGATGGAGCGTTCTTTTTTATTACATTTGGTAAAAGTGTACCTATATATACATATTAACACAATTACAGAAAATATTCCCAAGAATTTTTTTTTTTCGTATTTTGTGAATGTGCCTCGATCATATGCGTTTGTCGAGTTTGTTTCTCGCAAATTCTTTTATGATGATTAATTTTGAATATTTCTCTAAATAATAAAATTCTGTTATATATATATTTTAAATTCAATTACGTTATGTATTTTCTTAATAAAACTCTGTTTTGAAATCTGTCAGATATCGATCAATATTACTATTTTGCATAAGAAAACATAAGTTCTATTAATTTAAACAATTTTGTTTATTAAAATATTCATCATTTCCAATGTTGTTGGAGGCCACCCAAAAAAATCGATGTTTTTGTAATCTTGTAACAACTCAGAATAATGAAAATAGTCCAAATGAGTAACTTCAGATCTTTTCTGTAACCTCTAGATAAAAAAAAAACCTAATTATGAAATAATACAAATAACCTTCTGTCTACAATAATGTGATTTTTTAGAAGAAACAAAAAAACCTATTATTCACATCAAAATGTCATCGTTATTTTATTAATAATAAAAATGAAGAAAAGAGATTCTTCAATATAAAACAAATGGGGTATTTCGTTAGCATTGTAAAAACTCTAGTAAACTTACTACCGTAAATTCTTTCATACGGAGGCGGTTCTACTATGAAATTTGTAGGCAAATGCCTAGGGCGCGGGCTTTGACAACAAGGCGGTATTTTGGCCAAGTAAGCAAAAAATAAATGAGCTTATAGCACGAAAAACTTATCATGACCCCATATGACAGTTCCAAACGCCTTCGGTTCTGCGCACACTGATGTAATTGAATACGAAATCCTCGATAAGTTCAGTGGATGAATAAGCGCATATGGGCTCATGATAAGTTTTTCGTGCTATAATGTCGATACCGATAAGAAAGAGTTTGGAATCCACATAAGGTTTACAAAATAAAGATAATTATTTAAATCATTATTAAAACTTTTAGTGTTATAATTATAATTATAACGATTCACACAAGAAGTATGTAAAAAATTAAACTTACCAAAAATATGAGAATCACCAACTCACAATTCATAGAAATATCGACCCTCATTTTATTCAAAATGATTTCACAGATTAATATTTCTTGAAAATGTATCAATAATATCAATAGCACCACTTTTTCAGAATTGACGACAAACCTTCAAAGCATTTATAATTTATATTATAGTGTCAGGTGAAAAAGTTTTTGTTTTGAATATACAGTAGACTCTCTATAACATGAACCCCCGATAAGATGAACTATCTCGATAACATGAACTGTGTTTCGATAACAT
>JAABKK020021215.1:6537-18412 GCA_011634745.2 Catotricha subobsoleta | reverse complement strand
AAAAAAAAAAAATTACGTCATAAAAAAACGTACAGCCCAAACAAAGTCTAGACACATTTCAAATCTAATAATGAAAAGATTGAGAACATTTGAATCATTTATATATACGCCTCAGTTGAATAAATATACAACTTTCTCATTATTGTGTAGATTTGCATTCGTCGATGATTTTCACTACATATACAATTCATATTCTTTATAAAGGTGAGTGAAATTCTAATCGAGTAACGAATAACCAAGTAAGAAGTAGTAAACTTTTGCCGTATACATAAAACAAAATTAACAAAAAGGTAACACATTACATGATGGTTGAATCGCGAAAGAATAACTGAAATAAGTACTTTGCAACTTTGCGGCTTTGTGGTTTATTGTGGTAAGCAACCCCACTCAAAGTATATATCGAAGTGATGGATGTTGATTTTTACATTTTCTACATGACTAAAGGATTTTCTTTCGTATTCTGTAAACAAATAATATACGGGGTATCCAAGAATAATTACAAAGTAAAACATAAAGTTTGACTACGGTGAAGGGGTTCTTTTCGAATTTGCATTCAAAAATGTTTAATAGATTTAAATCGAATACACAAAAACAAGGCTACGGAGAATATAAGGAAATATTTCTTGTATATGCCTGAATTTAAAAATTTCTTTTGGGTAAACACAAAGTAAACGTTATTTTTGCGTTTAAACGCTTATTTAACAAGAAAATACGTTGAAAGGTTTTCATTTTGAAGGTAATAAATATGAAAAAAAAAAATGTATGATGTGAAATTAACAATATTTTCGTGTTTTAGCGCTTAAAATCTTTTTAAAATTAATATTCGTTACGGCAAAAGCCGTGCACCAATTCGTTGCCAACTTGTTTGCATGAAAGAAAAATAAAAACAAAAATAATACTTTATTTTTTTATAATTTTTTAAATTTCTCAAAAAAAAAAGTCATAATTTTTTTATTTGTCACGAGTCAATACCATTCCTTACACGAAAAGATGTAAGTGCGTCAATAAAAAATTATACATTATTATTTAATAAGTTTTAAAGAACTTTTGTCTTAAAATAATATATTCCATTCACATTATGACAACATCCTTTTTACACCACTAATAAAGCTGCATAAATTTACCACAAAACTTTCATGTAAACTTTAGTTACTACAAAACTACCAATATAAATTTGAAGATTATCTTGTTTTTCGGCTCTTAGAATATATAAGTGAATTAACTGTAGAAATAAGGATTATAACCAGTACTAACCAATATTATAAAAGTTTCTCTTATCAACGATACCAAAAATAGTTTATGTTTATGCGGCTATGTCTGAATCTGCATATTATTATAATTGGAATGCTAATAATAATAATATTATAATATTATTATTGTGGAATATATAATCACTAATAACAAATTTTAATTGAAGAGATAAACAATGGAAAATCTTTCTTTATACACATTTTCGGCAATACAAGCGCTGCTTCTATTTTATATAAATACTTATATTATACTCGTTGATTCATATAGTTCGGTGTGTGTATGTGTGTTAGATCTAGATATTGAAAACTTAAATGAGATTTTATGGAACAAATTACACCTGCGTCTTTACATTTCATTCACTTAACTCTCTAGATATATATGTAGAAGTATGGATTATAGCTGTGTGGCCTTGTAATATTATAAAATCGATATCTGCTAAATTTCACTAGGACAAGAAATTCTCTTTTATTTGTAGATGTAATAGATGTATGTAAATTAGAACCGTACTTATAAACAGAGCCTATATATTGAAAACTCAAATACTTATAATCACTTTCGAAATAGGTTCATATACAGTGGAATAAAACTTGTTGCTAAGGGGACAAAGTGGAAATTAGGTTGAATATAACAAAAAGGCAATCAAGAAATATATCCTTTTTACAACTCAGAGACACTTCTTTTTAATTTAAAAAAGGAATTTAAATTGCTGGAGCGATAATTTAATTTTCCAAGTTGTTCAAATTTTTTTTTTTTTGTTAAGTCTAATAATACATATCAGCTACATTCGTTACTTATAACCGAGCGGTTACACCATCTTTATGAATCTTCATCTATCGCCGGCTTTATAATTTCGATTTAACCGATGTACGGTACTTTAATAATATTTTTTTAATTAAAATTCGGGTTTATTTTTGGTTTAACCGGTCGATTATAAATATCACGAATGCAGCTATTGTTTTTTCTAAAGGCTGCATTCTATTCGTTGCAAAATGCAATTTTTTTTTTTGCGGTATTGCCTTTTTTTTCGACCCTTTGTTTTTTTTTTTAATTTCTTACATGAATTCGTGTGCCAATCCATTGGCAGCTTGTTTCATAATGTGAAAACAAAATACAATATAATTAAAGTGAAAAGTTGCTAAACATTGGAATTTTGTCACATTTCTATCGCAATAGATGAAGTTGGCAGTGTTTTTCAACAAATTGATAAATCATCTATTCCAAATCGAATTCAACTGAAGTAAAATCAAAGCACCAATCATGAAGTTTATAAATTTAGACAAACATAAAAAATCACAGCTGTAGCAATACTTAATTTTAAAATATATGAAATTTAGCTACAGCATTTTTTGTTTCTAAAAAAAAAAACCATAAATTTTTGGCAATAAAACAAAAAGAAAATAGAATCAATAACGCTTTAAAACACCTGGCTTTTTCTTCTCATATGTAGCATATTTTCAATTTAATTTCACTCTATAACTACCAACAAATATAAATCAAAGTTTTATTAGAAACTCAGCGTAGGTATTGATGTACTTTCCATAAACAATTCAGATTAATTCATGTGTTATAATGAATAGGTATAAATTTAAGTTTAGATAAATATGTTTTCAATACTCATAAACAGTTAAGTATTTTATTATACACTAATAACATTATATTTCCCTGACAAAACAAGGATATAATTATTTTTCACATCGTCACAAATAATAACAAATTTCTATAAATTGTTTAAAAGAAAACAACATATTATTGTTTTCTTAATAAGAAAAAACACGCTTCATAAGTTAAGAAAAATTCTCAAACAAAACTACAAACAAACCTATATTTCTCAGTAGAATCTTGAAGTAATGATTGTCTTTTTTCTTACTTTTAACTTTGTGTTTTGTGTACTTCTTTCCGTTCTTTTTGTGTTACTTCAATGGTAAAGTTGATGGAAAAAGAAGAAACCAACCAACCACTGAAAGAACATTAAAAATTTATTTGCAAACGAAAAAAAAAAAGAAACTACCTCAAAGAATATAAACAGCCATGGATACACAATATTGTTATTGTAACTATATTTGCTTGTTTTGTGCCACAGAAAGTAAGTAAATAGAAATAAGTAAGTATGCGAGTTTATATATCTACATCTTTTAAAGAAAATGAACTTAAATACTGTTTTGCAAAAAAAAAAAAAAACTTGTTTCTTACATTTTTATTTATACACACAGACTTATTTAAGTATTCGATAATATTTGGTGATGGCATGGAGAGAATACCTTTATTTTAACATCACACAAAAGAAATACACGTTATCTTATATCTTTCATTCAATTTAAAAATATATATTTATAAAAAAAAAAGAAAGAAGTACTCAATTGCTTATTGAATAGACCCGCTTGTAAAGTAAGTGTGTCCCTGGTACCTATTCCGTAAGTCTATAGTGTTGGAATATAACCATAAGTATACGCAATAAAGAAAACACCGAGGCATGGTAAAGCAATTTTCGATAAATAGACTAAATTTTTTTTATCTATACAACATTTTTTTTTTTTATCAAGTTCAATTTCGTATTACTTTTGTCTCCATGGAACGATGTTCTACTCATTATTTATTTTTATTTCTGTTTTTTTTTTTTGTTTTTTTTTCTTGTTTTTGTTTGGATAAAACATAAAACCACCCCTCACTGAAGTAGATAATTCTTGACGCAAACAGAAGGCACAGAAAGTAAAGTAATTTAAAGTAAATAAATAGATAATAATGTGTAATTAATAAGATGTTGCCATAAATAGAAGCAATTATAAAGATGAAAAAAGTTTGATTGTAACACACAAAACAGGAAGTTTTATGGTTTGTAATGCATAAGTGTGTGGGTGTGCGTAATATATGTATACTCCCTCAGTTTTATCACATTGGATTACTTAAATTTCTAACTAAAAAGAAAAAAAATAAATTAAAACATCATCGTTTTATTTCAATCCTCAAACTTCATATTATTTCATTTAATTAATAATATATGTAATTACAAAATACACATAGATAAGATCAAAATAAAACACGATAACAATTTTAAATTAGAAAGTTCAAACGGTGTGATTTTTACATAAGTATATAATTCCTTTCGTTATGCTCAAATTATATTAGTTCATTTACATCACAATCGATATATGTATACTTGGACGTGTCTACCCTTCGTCGGAGTCATTAAATGATTTTAAGTCAATCATAGAAAATATTTCGAATGTTAAGGATACAAATCTTTATAAATAGTAAAAACAATAGGTGTAGAACTGTAGATCGAACACTACGGTAGTATGTGGAGGTTGACGTTGAACACAATTTTTTTCGTTTTATTAATATTAATTTGATTTATGCTCACTTATAATTTTCCAATTTAAAGAATAGATACTTATTTTTCTGTTTTAATAACGAAATATATATAAATAAATAATTCAGAAATATTACCATGTAATTTGAATTTGAGATGAGTAGAAAATTTAAAAAAATATTGAAGTGAAATAATTCAAGGATCAATGTTGAAAATATTGTTGTTGTGAAATTTTTTATTGTAAATTCAAATAACAGGTAAGTTTATAACCAAAGACTAAAAAAAAACAATATTTTTATTTGATTGCAAAGCTCTTTCCCTATTGACAATTAGTGGAATTTTTTCTATATTAGGAAAAAAATAGGAAATACCATGGTTTTTTTTCTTCTAAAGTGAGCAAAAATATTCCAAACTTTCACGCTTACCTCGGAATAAATTGTGGAATCATAGGAAAAATGTGCGAAAGTATGGAAGTTTGGAAATTCTATAGAATTTCCTATATTTGTTCCTAATATATGGAGAAAATTCCAACCCATTGTCAATAAGGTTATTTGTATTTAATATAATTAGAAATTAGAAGAGCATTCATATGAATTCATTCAATTTTACTAAATAAGATATCTCTTAGGTCTTTAGTGAAGTATTAATTTTATAAAATATAATTAAATTTACTTAATTTTAGACTTTAGAAAATTTAAATTCTTGTATGAAAGAATGGTAAATTGTTAAAAAAAACCACTTAGATGTACATGGAAAATTTGAGATTCTATAAATATTTATTAATCTTTTCATTTGATTCTTAAGGCTTAATTAAATGATAGCAAATCGTTGAAAAATCACTTAAGTGTACTTGAAAAATTTAACATTTTATAAATATATATTAATCTTTCCATTTCATTTTTAATGTAAATGTTTATAATCTACAAAAAGTAAATTATGTTGAGTGTGAAATAATATTAAAAATATTTTAGAACTTCAAAATAAATTAAAACTCTTATCGGATGCACTCAATTTTATATTTTATTAATCCCAAATATTTCGTTATAAATTCTATGACATCTTCAGTGGGTAACCTACATCATTTATAATTTTACACATATTTAATAAACTCGAATTATTTGGAATCTAATTCACATAAATAACATAATTTATTTTTTAAAAATAACTATGAATGAAATAACATTGCTCTTTCAATTTATTTATCTACCTATTATTAAATATTACTTATTCATTAATATGATTTTCAGTGTATCTGCATACCTCTACCCACCTAGATGGCTGGGCCCATGCTTCAATACTAGCAAAGAATATGTACATATTCTTTGATACTAGGGTGGAGTGATTTTTTTTTTTTTACATTTTACAATTGGTCTTTTAATATAAAGAATTTTAAAAATAAATGTAATTTTCGATGTGCTCTAGCGACCCAACTTTTCTTATTCCTTGTTTTTAATCTCTAGGTTGTGAAATGCCACGAGGTTCTATTTTGCGGGTCACTAGAAAACATCGAGGATCAAATTTATTTTCCAACATCAGTACTGAAGGTTATTCAGAACGCAAAATGCAACCAGAGATCAGTCGGGTATCCGAAATTACCAAAATTCGGGTCGACTCGGGTCGGCTCGGGTCTGTCGGGTCGGTTCGGGTTTGTCGGGTCGGATCGGGTCGGATCGGGTCTGTCGGGTCTGTCGGGTCGGTTCGGGTCTGTCGGGTCGATCGGGTTGAATCGGGTCATACCCGATATTTCAAATGTGAAAATTTCCATTATTATTATTTTCAGACATGTTTTGACGATTATTTGATATCTTCAAATTTCACAAATTTTAGAACATTCTGACATCATTACATTTTTTAAAACTTTATTTGACCCGACCGACCCGACAGACCCGACAGATCCGATACGACCCGAAAAACCCGACCCGACCCGACACACCCGAACCGACCCGACAAACCCAAACCGACCCGACTGACCCGAACTGACCCGAAATCTCGGGTCTGACCCGAACCGACCCGAAATATCGGATATGACTCGAGCTGACCCGACAAGTTCGGGTCCAACCCGAACCGAGAATTTCGGTATTTCGGATACCCGACTGATCTCTGAATGCAACTAACCAGCAGGTGAATTCTGACCAAAAATTGTGATATAATATCACAAATTTATATCACAAAATTTTAATACAGGGTGGTTTAATTAACATCATATTATAATAAAAATATATTTCCCATGTTAGTTGAACCACCATGTATTGAAATATTGTAATATAAATTTGTGATATTATATCACAATTTTTGGTCAGAATTGCACTGGCAGAGAAGTTGTAGCCCTTGTGATGTTGAATTTTGTGTTTATTATACTTTGGTTAATCCGCGCTATGTAATATGAAAATAAAGAAACCCAATTTCTACTTTCCCAACAAATTTCAATAAATATTATGAAATGCATTTTGATATTAGGATAACAATATTTCTTTACATTATATTTATTATAAACAAGAGTTAAAAAACTAAAATTTATAAACTTTCTAATAACATTTTGCTCAAGGCTTTATGTATATTTCATGTAATCGATAAATTTCTATTCTGCATTTCTACATATTTTCCGACACAAATAAACAACATCTATTAAATATTCAATGTTTGATAAAGCATCATCTTTAATTTATTGACTTAGGTCTTGTAGTTCGTAAAGCCAATACCAGAAATAGATGAAAAATATTAAGGTGGTTCGGTTTTGATTCCTTTTTTTTTTTTCAAAAAAAAGCTCGGTTGTTGTATTACGACATACGGTAAAAAGAA
The DNA here is from genome assembly GCA_011634745.2 of Catotricha subobsoleta. Lineage (NCBI taxonomy): Eukaryota > Metazoa > Arthropoda > Insecta > Diptera > Cecidomyiidae > Catotricha > Catotricha subobsoleta. Next base: position 11,055 of record JAABKK020021215.1, on the reverse strand, counting down.
CTTAAATTTTTTGGCAGATCTGATTACGAAAAAAAAACTTAATTATGTGTCAGTCCGATAGATTTTTTCTGGGTGTTCAAAATATAAAATAAATATTCATATAACTTTTAAGAAACGTTTTTATATGCAGCAAAAAGAAAACCTTAGTTGAGTAGTATCTATTGAAAAAAAAATAATGAGGGAAATATTTGATTATCTCTGTTTGCTGGGTGTTCATTGCACACCCTCGACATGCACAACATTTTCTAGTACTCAGCGATTAAGCACTACCATTTGACATCAACCCGTGAATACTAGAACGTTCTGGTGGAATAGAGGTACATCAAAATCTACTGCACTGGTTAACCGGTGAGTACTAGAAAATGCTGACAGTTGAGCGGGCAATTTTACTTTCAGCAAGTTGAATGATTTAGAAGAATCGGGCTTAGAAAAATTGAATAAAATTTAAAACGAACCACCCTAATGAATATAATGGAAACAAAGTAAACCTAAAATCATAGTTTTCCAAAGAGTATATGAAGTTTTTAAGACTCGAAACTTTACTTAACTTATATAATGCAGTAAAGAACATAAGTTTTCGGTATATTTATAACTTTTTTGTGTTATGTGAATTCATTTATAGCCTTATAAATCTTACAATTGACTTATTAATTAATTTAATATTAGTATCTGTACATAGGATGTGTCATTTGGTAAAATAATGCGCACATATATTTGTTGAGTCCACATGTATCAAAAACTTCAAAAACTTAATTAAATCAAATGAGTAACTCTAAATAAAGGCATGCTATTGGTCACAACAGCACACCAAAATTAGTCGATATAACAAATGGTCTTCCATTGAGAATTATCTTACAAAAACGTAGTAACGCTATACAAAAAGTGTAGCTTAAAAACCATATTTTATAATTTAAAAATTCGTTATATGCATAAGGGAACAATCTTCCATTATATTTTCATAGCTTTATCTTTATCAATTATTCGGAATCTATTTTTATACTCGAAATAAAACTACCCATAATATTGTACACTTGAGACGTTACAGCAAGTTGAGTTAATATCATACATATTATAATTTGTTTAAAAAACTTTATCATATCATAACCAGAAATTGGATGTACTGAGCATTCGCAACCGATATCAGCAATGGAATCACAACATACCAATTTCTCAACAGTTTTGTCCTCGTCTTCTTGACTACCTGAACATTATTACTTCTTCAGCAACATTCTTACTTTGCTTCTTGGCCTTGATGTTTTTTTTGCCCACTTTTTTTTCACAAAAATAAAGTCGTTGGCAGCTTGGTTTTAATGAAAATGTAAAATTTTGCTCTTCATCTTATACATACATATTCTCTGATTTTACTTTGATACTATCCGTGCATGTTAAAAGAACGTTCCACAGTCTAAAAAATATATAGTCATTATTTGAATTACACATAATCGTTGAATCATCACTCAAATGTCGTATCATCTTCGATATATATAAAACAAAAATCTCAAATTCAAGTGATTTTTTATATATATTTTAATTCAATTGTTTCCGTTGCTATTTAATCTAATACAAAAATATAATTTTACACCTACGCGCTATAAGCACATATAAAACATATGCATGGCGACAGCCCACTAAAATTACAATTAATCTTGAGCCTGAGTTAAACAAAGCTTCTTTAATGATTTGGAAAACAAGGATATTTGTAGACTTCGTACTCTGGACGAAAGCAGCACTATTTATTTGCAAAAAACTATATTGTTTACGGCCTTTATAAAGTATATATATAAACAATTTATATGTACGACTCAACATTATATCATACTTCTTGAACTTGCTACTTGGGCCAATTTTACACTAAAAGGGGTTTTTCTCAAATAAATAGGATCGAGATTTCCAAGAAATTTGAAAACGTTTCCATGTAGAAAATTTGTATAAACTCGCACAGTAACCAGACTGTATTCAAGTGGAAATATATGGAATTAATAATGACATATCGTTTTTGCATATACACATAAATTTTAAATCTACCTTCGTAACCGTAAACAACTAAATTTAACTTAAAATAAAAGGTTTCATACAATTATACAATTTACTTGATTAAAAGTACGTAATTTCTTCTAATCTCTTGTTTTGTCAAATTATTATTACGTTTTAAATATGAATACAATTTAAAATAACATGTGACTACATATTTTCATTTATAAATAGTAAATACTTACAAACTGACCAGAGATTAATAATGGAGAAAATATGTCGTGCAATTATTTAATGAAATAAATATTAATCGTATTATACGCCAATAGAGAGTGATACGGATTAAAATTATATAAAGTAAATTGATAGTCATTGATGATATTTAATATTATTAATATGTATGTCATGAGAATTGTAATTAATATGGAATTTAATCTATATTAACATATAAAACGTAGTCGTAGATTCTAATGTTTAAGATGGGGTTTTGGTATACAGCGATAATGTAATTAAACAGTTAATTCAAAATACATATACAAATATGTAATGGTTTTCAAGAAAAACGTACTATTTATTAGCCGATTTTGAAATAAAATAAACAGTAAATCACGTAACAAAATGTGTTTTAATATATTTGTGGCACTACTTTTTCACGTAATATTTTCTTATACTTTATACTCTTATTATATTATTTTTGTTTATTCTTTTTTGGTTTTATCAAAACATATGCCGTGAACAAGAAATGGAAATAGCTTTTAAGTCTGCTTGTAATATTGTCAATTGTATTTCCCTTCTTTTTCTTTGTTAATTTGTTAATTTGTTTCCTATAGAAAATGATGAAATGATATTCTGTGGCTTAGACTTAGTTATATATTGCAATATTTTAATTCACATAAGTATTTACTTAGTATTAATAAATACTCCGATCGAAAAAGATTTGCTTAGAATTCTACTTGAATTTAAAACATGTACGATTACGCGTACTAAAATTATATACCTGCATTTCAACTTTCGGAAAATGGAAAATGAATGTAACAATTTCTTCTTTTTCTGGTTGTGGATGTAGAATTGTAGAACTAGAGGCTAAATATTGTCATCAATGTAACAAAAGAGACATTTATAAAATGTTTAAATTTAAAGGAAACTTAAAGTTTAACGGTATGTATTTTCTTTATATATCGAGATCCGACTATTAAAAGTTTATAAATTTGTTACGATATTATCTTAATTTGCCATTTGGTTCCATTAAATAAAATGTTGAATTATTCATTATGTATCACGATTATTGTCTGTTAAATTGGCCATTGTTTAAGCGAAAGAAAACTTTATAAAATATATAAAAGCTACTGAAAATTGTATCATTGTCTACAAATTTTGTTCTATCATCTACGACATCAACATCAAAGTATTTAAAAAAAAAAAAAAAAAGTTGTTATTAATATTTTAATGGATAACGGCTGTCACCCTTGAAATATAATGTCGCGACATAAATAAAGCTTTATAGAACATAAATTATTCAAAGCAATTAGTTTTCAGAATTAAATTTTCTGTGGTAAACTTGACAAGTAATGACGGCTGTAAATATGGTGTTGAATTATTAGATATATATTTGGTATTTGATGATTTGAAACAAGGGTTAAAATACATTCAAAACTTATATATACTTATTCAAAAGGGTTTGCAGAGCATAAAATCCATTGGTCGAAATAACAAAATTAATGACACATTTTGGCAGTCAAAATAATAAGCTCACCATTGATTATGCCAAACTAGTAAACTGGTTTCAAGATATGTATTTTAGAGTTTGCATACACAAAATGAATACAAAATTATACATTATTAGAGACGTATTATCTGATGTATTTGATGGTTATATCTCTGGCACTCTATTTTAATGTTCCGCACATAATATAGATGGGAGGAGGCGTAAGGTTAAATGATGAATAATAACATTTACTAATAAAATAGTTAATATACAATTGTTTCATAGTATAATTTAAGTTTACCATCGCAGATATTATGTTTCGAAATATTTCCAAAATTGTTTTCTACCGATACGAATCTTACATTTTTTTTTTTTTGATATATTCTATACTTTTAAGTAAGTTAACAATTTAAAATATCCTATAAAAATAATTCCTTAAGTAATATTAAATACAAGGGCGTTAGCAATTAAAACTTTCTCTCTTTTATATATATGCAGTACTTGAGCGGAATAAAGAGTTATTAAACGATTGAATTTTATAGCGTAAACTTTTGTTTCATTTAACATTATTATAGACGATTATGTCACAGTTTTAAATAAATTTCTGGAGCGAAGCAAAATCGATATCAACAATATTCATATTCATAACGTGCATTCGTGCCCAACAAACTAAATAATTTGGAAATGATTTATAGATTAATAGCATAATTTGGGATCATAAAACTGATTGTAATTTTTAAATTGTTCATAAATTTGGGTTTTGAAATTGTCTATTTATACTCGTAAAGTCATTTATCAAAAGACGCAGAGAGTTTCTTTTTTTCGTGAAAATATATATGTTG
>JAABKK020021204.1:0-18413 GCA_011634745.2 Catotricha subobsoleta | reverse complement strand
AGTAAATATATAGTAATGAGAACGCTAGTTAATAATTTTTACTAATTTTGGTCAGTAACTAACTATAGTAATGAAAATGGGGGGTTACCCTAATAAAGACAGTTCCTGGTAGAAGGAGTAGAAAGAGTTTAGCTGTACACTCACCATTCATCAACCTTATAAATAAATGTAGTGAAACACAAAAATAAGTTGTTTAATATTAACATAACCACTTGGACTCGCTACCGTAAAAATGGAGAACTTTGATACAGTACATTATAAATCGGGTTATTTTGAGGTATTTTTTATTTAGCAATTAAATAAACAGTTAAAATAATACGATTTTTTAAATTGATTTTTAAATTTTCTATTCACCGAAAGATGGCGCTTAAAATGGTAAAAATATTAATATTTATTCTATTTTCAAAGATCTCCACTATAGAACTCGTCACTGTCACTGAAACCGCTATTGTCAATTTCAAATTGTATTAATCACAAAAATATTAGCAGTGATTTACCATAACTTTATGCAAAAATAAACATATTAATTATTTCCAATAATAGTTTTCAATTTTGCATTTTTATAGATCGTTGTGTTTTAGATGTCTCGCGGAAACGGTAGTGGGTTAGTATTTAAGCATAATTTAAAAAAAATTAAAAATAACACTGAATAGGGGTTATGTTTTTTTGTTATGTTTGTAAACGTAAATTTATTTTAGATAATAAAAATATGTAATTGTCTTTCAAATAAATACATCTTTCTTAATATACTATACTTTAAGGTCATGCCTTAGAAATTTAGTATTTTCCAAATAAAGTCAATTAAAAATTTATCAATCTAATCATTTTATGTTCGATCGAAACCTTTATTACTAAATTAATATTACAGTGCTGGTGGGGAGAGAAGACGCTCACGAAGTCGATCAGTTTCACCAAATAGTGAGAGGCGGCGTCAACAACAATTACAACAACGCCGTTCAAGAAGCAAAAGTAAAGAACGTAGAACTACACGTCGTAATTCGCGTCCCCGTGAGACTAAAAGAGAACAGCGCAGTAGAAGTCGTGAGCGACCAGATCGAAATGAAAGACGCGAACGAAGCCGTAGCAGGGATAGAAATAAGCAGTAAATATATAGCTTGCAATGAAAACTGAATAAAATCTTATGAAATTCCATTTTTTTTTCAGTGCTAGTACAAGTAAAGCCGGAAGTAGTCGACGATCAAGGTCACGGGATCGTGCAGTGAGACGAGATAGATCAAGGGAACGTGACAAAGTAAAAGATACACAAAAAGAAAAAACACCCAGAGATGATTCCAGTGACATTGAAACGTACGATTTGACTAATCGCGTTGACAAAGAGGAAGAACAAAAACGACTTGAGCAAGAAATGACAAAACGTCGCGATCGAATTGAACGGTGGAGGGCCGAAAGAAAACGTAAAGAATTAGAAAACAAAAAAGTAACCGATAAAACGTTGCCCGTGCCATCAGTGAAAAAATGGAGTTTGGAAAACGAATCAGACGATGATGAAGAGCCGAAAGAAATACCAGTTAAGGAAAATGAAAATGGTAATGGGAGTGGTGATGCTGAAGGCAATAAAATTAATCGGTTAGATGATGATAATAATGCAGATGACGTGATTGAAATTCCAGAAGTTGAGGAGGAAGAAATTGATCCACTGGATGCTTTTATGCAAGAAGTTCATAAAGAAGTGCGAAAAGTAAATAAAATTTCAAAACCAACAAATTCATCTGGAGGTGTAATGGTCGTATCAGGAGTAGCAAAAAAAAGTAGTGAAATTAATAAGGGCGAAATGATGGAACAAAACCAAGATGGTCTTGAATATTCGTCAGAAGAAGAAATTGAAGACATTAAAGATACAGCGGCCAATTTAGCTAATAAACACAAAAAAGAATTAGCTAAAATTGATCATTCTGGTGTAGATTATATGCCATTTCGAAAAGATTTTTATGTTGAAGTGCCTGAATTGGCCAAAATGACACAGCAAAATGTTGATGCATACAAAATCGAATTGGAGGGTATTCAAGTCAAGGGTAAAGGTTGTCCAAAACCAATTAAAACGTGGGCGCACTGTGGTGTATCCAAAAAAGAAATGGATGTTCTTAAGAAATTGGGTTTTGAAAAACCGACACCTATCCAATGTCAGGCTATACCAGCAATTATGTCCGGTCGTGATTTAATTGGCATTGCAAAGACTGGCAGTGGAAAAACATTAGCTTTTATTTTACCAATGTTTAGACATATTTTAGACCAACATACTTTAGAAGAAGGTGATGGACCTGTTGCTATAATTATGACACCAACACGTGAATTATGCATGCAAATTGGAAAAGACATTAAGAAATTTTCAAAATCATTAAATTTACGGGCTGTTTGTGTTTACGGTGGCACCGGAATCTCAGAACAAATTGCTGAATTAAAACGTGGTGCAGAGGTTATTGTTTGTACACCTGGTCGAATGATTGATATGTTGGCGGCCAATTCTGGTCGTGTTACAAATTTACGACGTGTAACATATATTGTGTTGGATGAAGCGGATCGAATGTTTGACATGGGATTTGAGCCGCAGGTAAGAAATACATTTTATTTGAAATTTAAAAATAAAAAAATAATTTATTTTGTTATATGTACAAAATAGGTAATGAGAATTATTGATAATATTCGTCCAGATAGACAAACTGTAATGTTTAGTGCTACTTTTCCCAGGCAAATGGAAGCATTAGCTCGTCGGATTTTAAAGAAACCAATTGAAGTACAAGTTGGTGGTCGTTCCATTGTATGCAAAGAAGTTGAACAGCATGTTGGTGTTTTAGAAGAGGAAGCTAAATTCTTTAAACTATTAGAGCTCCTAGGACATTATCAGGTAAGTCACATGCCATATTTTTAGTTATATAGATTTTAATTAAGATTAGATATCTGTAAAAAAAAATCTTTGTTTATAATTTAAGGAACACGGAAGTATAATTGTGTTTGTCGATAAACAAGAAAATGCTGATATATTGTTAAAAGATTTAATGAAAGCTTCGTATCCTTGCATGAGTTTACATGGTGGAATCGATCAATTTGATCGTGACTCAACTATTTTGGACTTCAAATCCGGGCGTGTGAAATTATTAATAGCTACATCTGTTGCTGCTCGTGGATTAGATGTTAAACAATTAATTTTAGTTGTTAACTATGATTGCCCAAATCATTATGAAGATTATGTGCATAGGTAACATTTCATATTATTGGAAGTATGATTAAAGTTAATCAAAATTTCTTTTGATTTTATGGTAGATGTGGCCGTACCGGACGTGCTGGAAAAGAAGGTTACGCATGGACATTTTTGACACCAGAACAAGGACGATATGCTGGTGATGTGATTCGTGCTTTAGAATTGTCCAGTTCAGCTGTTCCAGATGAATTACGTCAATTGTGGGACACATACAAAGCTACACAAGAAGCTGAAGGTAAAAAAGTTCACACCGGAGGCGGTTTTAGTGGAAAAGGATTTAAATTTGATGAACATGAAGCAGCTGCCGTTAAGGAGAATAAAAAATTACAAAAAGCAGCTTTGGGTTTGCAAGATTCGGACGACGATGAAGATTTAGAAAATGATATTGATCAGCAAATTGAAAACATGTTTGCAGCTAAGCGAAATGTTAAAGAAATCGAAGCACCACTTATAATTACAAATGCAACAGTTGCAGCTGCAACTACGGCGGCAGTTAATGCTGCAAATGTTAATATTATGCCACCTACACCAACACAAACAACCGCAGCGCCGTCTGGAATGCAAGCAGAAAAGTTAGAGCTTGCAAAACGCTTAGCGTCCAAAATTAATATGGCTAAAAATCTTGGTTTCGAGGCTAAGGGTGCTACACAACAGGCTGCCGAAGCGATTTTAAAAGGTGGTCCTACACAGTCATTAATTACAGTAAGTTGAAAATAATTTTTCTATCAATAAAAATTAAATATTAATAATAAATATTTTAAAGGCGAAAACAGTAGCAGAACAACTAGCAGCAAAGCTAAATAACAAACTGAATTATCAACCAAAAGAAGATGATGAAGCTTTGGTGCAAGGAACTGAATCAATGTTTAAAAAATATGAAGAGGAACTTGAGATTAATGATTTTCCACAACAAGCTCGATGGAAAGTCACATCAAAAGTAATATTTTATTATTTTATAAATATTGTATTTTAATTATTTTTTTTTGCACAATTTAATACTTACTCATAATTATGGATGCTTAATGCACAGAAAAAATAACTAAATTAAGCATTTATTTTTATTAACAGGAAGCTCTGGCACAGATATCAGAATATTCTGAAGCTGGACTTACAGTGCGTGGTACTTATGTACCAACCGGTAAACAAGCCCCAGAAGGAGAGCGTAAACTTTATTTAGCAATAGAAAGCTGTAGTGAGTTGTCTGTTCAAAAAGCTAAACGCGAAATAACTCGTCTCATTAAAGAAGAATTACTTAAACTTAGTACTGCACATCATGTTTTCAATAAAGGGCGTTACAAGGTGTTATAATGTACAGTTTTTGTGTGCTTGTAACATTATTATCTATTATTATATTATTAATATTATCAATTAAGAACTTTAATTTAAATGTAATAAATTTGATTATATAATCGAAAGCGCAAATTTATGTAAAAAAAAAGAAGATATTTGTACTTACGTTTTAAGGCCCAAGTCTGCAAAGTTTATGTTTAGCGAAATTTCGTACATTTAGAAGCGAACCAATTTTTTAATTATTCTATTTTCTGGAAAATATTCGAGAATAATTTATAAAGTTAAACATAAAAATAATGATCATTTATTAATATGTATATTATAATAAACAGTAATATAGTTTTAAAACATTACATGTGTAATTTCTATATTATTTGTATTTAATAATGAAATATTACAATACTATATGGTATTCCATTCTGTCTATTAAATTACTCTCATCATAGATTCAAATTTTATATTATTAACCTAGGTGATTAAGAAAATTGTATGCCATTCCAGGGTATGACAACTTTTTTTTAGAATAGAGATGTAACAGTAGCACAACGTTCTGTAATATTGTACAAATATTTTGCTTCTCGCAAATTATACCCTAAATATTAAAAATTAACGATCACAGTTAAGCAGCTTTATAATAAATTTCTCATATCTGACGTTATTTTTTTTCCATTCTTTCAAAATGATGGAAATTTGAAATCTAAAAGCACTTACAAACAAAAATTTAAATAAGAGTTAAAGAAAACGTAATAAACCAAGTTTCATACGAAGTTTTTTAAACGTATTTTGTAAATAAATTTGATGAATTTCAGATGAATTCTCTTGTAGTTTATTTTCTAAGTTTTTAATTTGTTTTTTACGTTTATTATGCGTTAATTACATTATTATGTTTTTTACATTTTTTACATCGAAATACGTGCCGTGTCCCAACCCTGCTGGCAAGTACAGTTCAGCAACAGCCACTGGTTCTCAATTCTCGAGTCATTCCATATTTATAGCCTGCTATATTTTATTTGAAATGTTAAGAAAGTGGAACGAAATTCAAGATTATTTTATTTTTAAGCGGAAAAATTAGACTATTTGGTCGGTCTTTATATTTATCACATATTTACATAATATAGGTACTTATATTGTTGTAAAATAATCAAAATTTCTTAATCTTAATTATTTAAGTTTATTTTTATTTGTTTTAAATAATAATGTGTGTTTAAAATTTATATTTTAATTAACATATCTATCAAAAACAGAAGCAATTTTGAGAAACGTTAGGTATCAAGCAGAATATTTTTATTCTAAGATACACAACACATGCATAATAACAATACGACGTCAACTTCACAAACTGATATTTCATTCAATAATTAGTTCTACAAATGCCATATTTCAATTCTCCGACATAAATATATGGAAAGATTTCAAGAATACCAAAATTTAGGCTGTTCCATATTTGAAAATTAGCATGCGAATGTAGAATGTAGAATACGTTCTGGGTGACAGTGTGACTGTGTATCCAAAGTATTAAAGTTGTTATGATTGATTAAATTTTAGGGATAACATACCCCTATGTTAGTACATAATTATAATATATATATATATATATATTATAGCATGATACTATTTGAAAAGAAAAGAATTTAACGTAATTAAAAAAGTATCAATCAAAAATATATCTATCAGACCGATTTCCACGTCATTAAACTCGATTTAATTAGCGATTGTCTCATACTATAGGTCATCTATCACCAGTGATCGTAGCATAACCTTTCATGAAAAGATTTCACCAACTTATGAAACTTTTCACAAAGAAATTTTTATTTATTTAATTAATTATTATTTATTATTAATTGCTTTTTTAAAAATAATATTATTTTGAACAAAATATTAAATAGCAATAATAAAAATAATTGAATTCAAACGAATATTAATATTTTTTTGTTGTTTTCTATCGTTTATACAATTTTTTGGCGGTTTTTTTGAATTTTTTTTTCTGAAACATTTCAACCGTGAAACGTTTCAATTGAAAAGTTTCATAAAACTTTTCAAAAAAATGTCGTTTCATGAAAACTACGAACACTGGTCTGTGGTCATCAGTATGAAATAATTCGCCGGTTTGGTTACCAAACGGTTTATAATTGGTGTGAAGATGAACTATATTGTTTGCGAATTCTACTTTTTCGTTATGGCTGTTTGTAACCGAATGGACCAGTTATTGATAGTGCTGACGCTATTTGGTTATACGTAACGACCTATGAAATGCAAAAATTATGTAAATAATATTGAAATATGAAATGTTTTCAGTTCACATTTTGTTAAAAAATATTTCTAATGTTTATTGCACATTTTCATAATATTGTTTTTAAAATAAAAATAAAAAATATTACGTTTAAATTAATTTCTTTATACCTTAATAACATTCAACAAACACATAAAAAAAGAACAATTACAGATTACCAGAGTTTTTGCAAACTGCCATTGCTAATTGATAATGAAAAGCAATTGTCTATAGTGTATTTCAAAATTTAGATAGCTAGAAACAGCTCTGATAGAAACTTTTTAAGCAGCCCTTAATTTACTCAGTTTTGAATTTTATAACACTGAAATAGTCGCTTTCGAGAAATGATCGAACTTACACCAAATGATCCAAAATACATAATACATAGTTAAGATTTTTTTTTTTTTTAAATATATATCAATGTTTTAGGTTGGTGTAAGTTGGATCATTGTCTCGAAAACAGCTAATATTAAATGTAATAAATATTTAACATTTCACATCTTAAATGAATAAAACTTTAGATTCACATATATTATAAATAATGTAAATATATTAAATGACTTCAATTATCTAGTTTGTTAAGCATTATTTGTTTTATTATTATTATTTTTATTTATTTATTTTCATTTTATTTTTTTAACTAATATATTGCATTTTACTACTTTTTCTTTATATCTCATATTATTTATAATAGGTCGATTATTAGGTATTATAATAGCGAATGTAGGAATGTTAGGGATTAAACGATTTATATGGGATGCTAGATTTGTAAGTATATAATATAGTTTTTTTTTTCATTTGTATAATTATAATCTGCTATATAAGATTTTAAATAAATTTTATAAATGGTATTAGTCATTTTCTACTAAATATAATGTACATTGTACATGACAGGTGATATACATTTATTATACTGTTAATTATTACAGGCAAAATATACTTTAAATAAATCACAAATAAATGAATGGGTATCGGTGTCGGGGTGCGGGTTGCTTTAAATTAATTAAATGTACATAATTTTCCTAAGTAATGTTTATATGATATAATGAATGATGACTGATAATAAATTAAAAACAAAAAAATGATGATGATGATGATGAAAGATTTATTATTAAAATGATATTATTAACTCTATTAATTTAATTTGATTTGATTAATTATTATTTAGTTGATATTTTTCCATTTCCAGCAGATGATGATAGAGTAGGTCATCAGTGGGTGATAAGCCGACTAATATCCATCCAACTATTGCACCAACACTACGTGCTAGCGATAATGAATTCCAGATATTGAGTACACGATTGTTTTCCTTAAAAAGAATTATTTATTATAAGAAAATGTGTATTTTAAAAAATATATATATATTTATTAATATTAATAACTATATATAAAGAGAAAATCTGAATTTAAAATTTGAGATCGATGCAATATAGTTTAATTTTTGGAAACAAATCAAGAAAATGAAATATTAGTGGAATATTCGTGATGGTTTTTTCTTTTATAATTATTTTATTATACAGTTTTACTTTTAAATTTTGTATATAATTTCGATCTTTTTTTTATCATTAACGTACTATCCAAATTCTATTTATTTAAATAAAATTTTTGGTCTACCTCGTCTCATATGGGAGCTTTTTCGGGTGTGTACCAAAACAATTTTATTACATATATGTTTATATCTAAATTGATAAATTAAAATAATACATAGTACTTAAACTTATGTAGAATTTCAAACTAAAAAACCATTTTCATATTGTGAAAAATAAAAGAAAAAAATAGAAAATAATTACAATTTCTTGTTCCCATATTGTTAGATTAAAATTTGTCAAATACAATCGTTCGTCCATTGATTCGGCAGACAGACTTAATATTATCGTTGCCAAATAAATCATAACAATAATAATCCATCGAAATGGTATGGAATCAGCTGCATTGAATACATTCCAGCGGCATAAGTCCATCCTACATATAGGATAAATTTATATTATTATTATTTTATTTTTTTTTATTTTATGCATAATTACCTATCGAATATCGAAACCATACAAACAATCGCTAAACAATAGAATGTGTTGGCATAAATTTCTGCAAAAGCTGAATAGTGTTTAATCGACCCTTCAATCCAATCAACAGGTTTGGTTGTGGTTATAAATAATAAATGTGCCAATGCTAAGCCACCAAGCAATCCATGACATATATTGGAAACCAGTATCCATACTCGTTGAACAATGCATGAAAGCTGAACACCACTTGATATTGATGATCTAAATTAACATTAAATCAATGACCAAATTTAATTATTGTTATGCAATTTTTTTATAAAAAAAAAAAAATCACTCACCTATTGCTCTCAGGATCACGCGATGACTTGAAAAATGCATTATCTGTGACAGTTCTAAAGCCTCTAGGTGTTTGTATAAACATTTTATCAGTTCGTGTGGGAGGACCATCGGTTGGTGATATGACTGGTGTAAAAGGATTGTAAATTTCTCCATGGCTGGGTACCACATCAGATGCAAGTTCATGTAAAATACTTGATAGACCACTGGATGGTATTCGATCTCTAATATATCCAGTTGAACCACCAGTCATTTTTGTACCATTAAGACTATTTCCACCACCATTATTATGATGTCCACGTCGTTCTCTTTGTGATTTAGTTTTTCTATGTACACGCCTGTCATCTATACTTTTGTCGATTTCTAATTCACCCGATAAGGAAGCATCATTGATTTCGGAACATTGCTTTAAGTAACGCATTAATGTCTCATTTGCTTGTCTTACTTCCATTTCTCCAGCCGCAATTAATTTTCTTTCACGCCGTCGTCTCGATTCTGATTTACTTCGCTTTTGTCGTGGACTTTTCTCTATACTACTGCGGCTACGTGTTGATCTTTGAGCTGGACTGGCTGTAGGATCTGATAAGGACTGTGGTTTCTTGAGAGTTTTAATTTCTCGATCCATATAACCTAAGATACCTTTTTGCATGGATTTTTCTTCACCAACATTAATACCAGGAATGGAATCATTTTGTTCTGCCGCTACTTCATCATCTTTAACTAATTTAATATCATCTATTATTTCACTGTCAGCAATTTCATTTTTTGATTTCTCCTTTTCAACGCGGTCAGCGTTCTCTTGTGATTCTTGATTTTGCAAAACAATAACATTATTATTATCAGCTACACTTCGACGTGACGAACTACGTCGATGTTTAATTTTGTGATGATGAACTTTTGGTGGCTCATCCATTATAACATTTATTGGTAATTATATTGTAATAAGTTGTCGTATGTTGAACTAAATATAATTTATAAAGTAACTCATAAACATTCACCTATTGTGAAATTAACTGACTGACAAATATCGTTATTATTTATGTAACATTATGATATTTTTGTAACTATTCACAAAACATTTTAAAAAATATTATATTTATAAAACTTACAAATAAAAATTAAAACTAATTTTATGTAATTTGCGGTGTTAGCAGCAGCCACCATATAATGACAATGTTGAGCCTACAAATTTAGGCACATAACTGGTTATTATTTGTAGATTGTGACGTCCAGCGCAACAGACAAACTCAATGCGTTCAAAAAAGTGTTTCGATCAATAAATTATATATTATATACCTAATATATACACAAAACATTGACTATGACTATAAACGTATATTATACTTGTGTATATTGTATACCTATACCTAATATATAGAAAAGAACTACACCTTTAAGCTTTGCAGCTATTTTTATATGTAATAGGTATATAAGAATAGGGTACGGAGTAAAGGGTAGCGAAAATGATTTTTTTTTTGTTATATGTAAGCTGAATTTTATATTTGATATGTAAGTAGTTTTTATATTGTTAGATTATACTTATTTGTTGGTTGATTGCTTTTCTCTAAATATGGTAGGGTAAACTATCAGCTGTTTTTTTTTAAACAATGCTAATAAACCTTACATAACCGAATTTATAATAATATATATTGTTATGGTTTCATAGGGTTTATACTATTTATATATTGATTGTTATAAGGGATTAAATAAAATATTTATAAATGATAAGGCATGTAATATACTTTTGGAATTTACGATAAAAGAGAAAAAACACACTATGAATAAACGCACATGAAGGTGTAA
Organism: Catotricha subobsoleta; assembly: GCA_011634745.2. NCBI lineage: Eukaryota > Metazoa > Arthropoda > Insecta > Diptera > Cecidomyiidae > Catotricha > Catotricha subobsoleta. The sequence continues at coordinate 7,495 of JAABKK020021204.1, read as the reverse complement.
TTGAACTTTTGATGTTCGTAAAAACTTCTTAATATTATATAGTCTATTGAAAAGAGATCAAAAGTATTTTCATATTGTCTACGCAAAATACACAGCCTTTATTTAAAAGAAATAAACTTTAATAAAGTTCATATATATTAATATTCAAGAAGGTATATAAACCTTTTCAAAATACTATAAATTAAGATAATATTAATGAATATTAACAACCTACGTCCTACATATATAGAATGGTTATAATAATGATGTTTATATTGGAATTTGTCATGTACCCTGCGCTCCATTTAAATACCAGTCATGCGCATATCAGTATCCCCATATTTCACCCATTATTATAAATATTATGATATTTTGGTATATCCAAAATATTGGTCTCAGCCAGATGAGAACACGTGGGTTTTAAAAATAACCTTTTAGAAGATTCAATGGCAATGAATGAGTATTATAATAAAAATGTATCAACGCTAACCGTTGGCGTAGTAGTAGTAATATTTGAGTTGGTGTTTGGGATGACGTCAGAGCATTTTCCTCATATATTATAAGTCATCTCAGCTACTAAACAGTATCACAATAAGTATTTCTGATTATAGGATTGTTACATTAAAAGTTGTAGAATGTATATGCTATTGCTGTACATTGTAATATGAAAAAAAAAAGTTATATATATTAATATATACATACAAGTACATATAAATAAATATATTAATAAATGGTATAAGATTTTATAAGAGTTTATATTCGGTACGAGGTACAATGGAGTGGGAACAATGACGTCAAACTAAAACAATATATTGTTATAGATGGTTGTACATAATATAACATGTATATAGTACCTACACTACTTACTTGGTTGCTTATTGTGCATTTTATATTTGTCCCAAAATCAATAACAAGCAAAAGAATTAGAAAAAATATAAATAAATGACAATAGAATAAAATCAACGACATTATAATATTTATTTACTTATTTACTTTTACATTAATTTTTTTTTTTTTTTTAATATTTAAGAAATTAGAATTATCAGCTTAGATGCTTAATACATTCCAATTTTTTTTTTGTGGTATAAAACATAATTTAAAATAATACAGATTAAAACTGAAGAAACGTCGTAAAATAAAATTAATCAAAATATTAATTATTTGTTTTATGAGCAGTTATTTTTGATCCACTATCAAGAAACTGTTTAATCAATTTATTTACAGTGGCCGGTGCATCTTGTTGAACAAAATGATTAGCATTTGCTACAACTTTAAAATCTAAATTAGGATATAGCTCTTGTAGAAGTGGTCCAGATGATTGCGATATATAATAATCATTTTCACCCAATAAATATAACCCCTCAGCATATTCTGTTACCTTTGAAACGGTTGGTTTTTTAAAGTATGGAAAATTTATGCGATAATAATTTAATGGTGGAGTTAGAGCACCTAAAACGAGAACAATAAAAGCATATCATTGATTTATTAATTGAAAGTAAAGCATCTTAAAACCTTATAAACGAACAGTTTGTAAACTAACCTGGTTTTGAAAATGTATATTTATATGCTTCTAGATCCTCTTCGGTAAATACACTGCTGAATTGTGAATTTCCAATGTGTTTCAGTAAATCAAAATCATTCATTGATATTGTCAATTCAGGCAGCATTGGCATTTGAAAGAAAAATATATACCAGGATTTTATAAATTGATCGGTACTGCCTAACACTGATTTTGACCATACATCTGATGATGGTGCACCCATTAAAATATATCTTTGTACCATGTCCATATATTTACTTATAAATGTCCAGCCAATAGCTGCACCCCAATCATGGCCAACGAGTATACACTTTTGATGACCTACAAATTTATACATATTGATATCGAATTAACATTATTTTTCTAACATATTATTATAATAATATAATATTATTTAAGTACCTAAGTATTCAATAGCAGCCTTAATATCGCCAATTATATTTTCAATTGTGTAATTAAAATCACCTTCTGGTTTATCTGAATCACCGTAACCTCTCAGATCTAAGGCAACTGTCCTGTTGTTAACAATGGAGAAAAATTTAAAAAAATCTTATACATTTATTAGAAATATTCATATTAATTTTTTACATTTCATTAGACAATAAAATTGACGTTTTGCATTGTTAAAACTAAATGAAATAGAATAACTCACCAATAGTCAATTGAGAACGCCTCAATTTGATAGCGCCATGAATACCAGAACTCAGGAAAACCATGAATAAAAAGCATCAGCGGCTTATTAGAATCACCTTTTTCAACATAATGTAGTTTGATTCCCTGAAATTAATTATTAGAAAATTAATTGAAAATAATTGTTATGACAAATTCGAATGAAAATTTTCTGTGAAAATTAATGTTTCATAACATTAAAAATACAGTAATTTTTCTTCAACGTATTCTTTTTTCTTTATTAAACAATCGAAATATACTCTATAAAATTAGAATAAATGTAATTATACAGCGTTCTATATTTTTAATAGGGAACTATTTATTCTGCCAGTAAGAAAAACCTTTTGTTCGGTAGAAAACAATCCAAATGTTCAGTAAATTGTCCCAATGTTCGGTAGAAAAGATACATTTTGTTGAATAACTTTTTTCCCCCGCTAGGGCCCCACTGGAGATAAGTGGGGATCTCTTCGTTATATTCCTCTTTTATAAACCTATCATTCTCTCTGTGTGAAAATATCCCAATCCGAAATAATTCGGGTTATTGAGTTACTGAACATTTGGACAATTTACCGAACATTGGGATTATTTACTGATCATTTAAATATGTGCCTTTTTAATATATGTATCATTTTTTTATTTTTATTTGAAGGTGATTCGAGAAACGGCCTACTACCCTTATATAGTTAGATATAGTATATACAATCATCACTACGTATGTGATACAATACAATGGGCATTTATTTAGTGTAATTGTCTTTTGGATTGTCTATTAGACAAGTATATTTACCAGACAAAAACTTTATTTATAAATAAAATTTGAATAAATATTTATATTATATCTGCAGTTCATAGTTCATACAATTTAAAAAAAATAGTTATTATCATTGAATATTATTTAAGTCTGTTCAATTTCATAAGCATATTCATAATATAATCATAAGCTATAGTAGACGAACCTGAAAAAAAAAACTTAATTGGAAAATATTTCGGCACTATAAGGAATCATTTTTGAGGGATGGTCTCTTGTAAGAAATTTTTTGTAACGAATGAAAAAACAATTTTCGGATGTCGCTCATTAAGAATTCTCTTTTTTTTCAGGTCGATCTACTATAGACTATGATTATGACATATTTAAATTAAAAAATATATATATTTGGCTGGTCGGTGTAATCTACAGCTTATATTTTATTGTTATCGAATATTAAATAAATCCACCTACTATCAATATTTTGTTATTTATTTACGAATTTAACAGTTTACACGCGTATAATATAAAAATGTATAAAGCAGTCATTTATAGAATGTTATTACATCTAGTTGATATTAAAGTTCATTATCATCCATATTAAATATAAACATATATAGAAAAGAAAATAATTCTCATACGTTACAAAAAATAAATGATTATTAAAAAAAAATAAAAAATTAGGATATATTCATAATCATGGTATGGATAAAATGTTTCATTATACCGTTAGAATTAACTCGTCCATATAGATCATGTTTTTGGTTCATTACAGTATCCTCTAGAGTGCTATAAAACACAATGTCTACTACTAAGTAAATATTGGCATTATCATATGTGATATACATATATATATAGATTTTATATACATTATCGACCTTTTAGATCAATTGATTTAAGTTTGATCATCCCTCGAAAGCGGCTAATCAATCAATACATTTAAGCAGTCAAAGAACATTTTAAGCCGAAAAGAATCCAGTTTCATTTAATATGTATATTTTGTCACCGTAAACACATACACATGATATTTAGAAAATTGTATATTAATCTTCTCAATAATATCGCACGCGCGGTATTTATATTACCTAATTATATTTTGTTGTTTAAACAAATAAATTCTAGAGAACAAAAAAAAAAGGTTTTACCTCGCATATGGCGTACCTATCTTATCGAAATAGAGTACAATCTTGGTACATATTTTTATATAAAAATGCCCAATTCATGTATAAATATTAAATATACATATTACATATACTCATACAGTTAAATGCGAATAAAGATATTTTCGAAAAATTTAATCAGCACGTGTAGAGAAAGTATACGATACCACACACTCAATATGTATAACACATGTGGTAAGTAAGTATATAGTATAACTACTTCAATATATTATAATTTTTTTATGTTATTTAATGATAACGAAATCTTAAGTAGAAATGCATTTTTGTTTCTTCTCTTGTGCACCTATAAATATTCTGATTTCGGTTAAATAATTGTGGCCATCAGAAACTTAATAAAAAAAAATAAAATAAAAAAAATGTTTACTTTCACTGACATGCTGAATAAACATTATCTTAATAATACTTATATTGTATGTACGCTCTTCAGATAAATATATATAAAAATATAAATCCACTTCAGTCTAATATGCACATAAGATATTATTATTTATTTATTTATTTTGTTTTATGCATAAAATTAATTTTTATATAAATCACATAAATTTTGATAATACACATTTTAATTAACTGGAATCATATTACAGTAAAGTGCATTGTGCATGAACAATGAACAATGAGGCTTCGTGAAATAAGTTTTTTTTCTAAATTATAACCAAAGATAAGGGTTTTTTTTTTTGTAAATATAAGATGTTTCCAGCTAATATACAAACTAACAAATTTATGTAATATAAATTGTAATTAATTAAAAAATGTCAATATGATACAAAATCATAGAAATTATAATAACGGTTTAAAGAATTTTTATAATACTTATTATTTTTTCAATTATATTTTTAGATTAAATAACTATTATAAAATATGATTATATTGTTTTATTGATTAACACGAGTGAGTATAACAATTTTATGGTCAGACGAAATGATTTTTCAGAATCATACATTTTTTTTTTGTTTTTATAAATTAAGTACAATACATTCGATAAAAATTTGAATCGATTTTAATAATCTTTAAGTTATCTGATGTTGTTTTATACATAACTCGATTCTATTTTAAATATAATTATAGAAACAAAAGGCAATATACATTATTCGATTTTAACACAAAACCGCAAACATATATATTTTCAATTAACATAAATTGATTATATTTAGCTATCGAAATAAATTAAATTATACAATTTAAGCATATATTGACATATTCTCATAGTTTAATAAGAATAAAACCATTAATTTTTGGATGGAAAAATCTGTAAAATGAATTCAAATTTATTTTATAGCGCCAACACATTCCTCTATTAATAAAGCAATAACGGTTATATATAAATTTGTATTTGTTTTATAAAAAGTAATACGATCTTGAAATCTAATTGTTTCGTTACATTATATTTTTTTTGGGAAAATCGAATCATAGTGGCTTAATATTAATTATTGGTACGGTAAATAATACAAAAAAAAAAATATATTAATTTACTCACATTAACATTCATATATTTATGTGTACCGTATTTCGGATTCGATAGACATTTTGGCGGTATTGGTCGTTCTTTTGTTTTCCACGGTTGATCTTTAAAATTTATTATATATTGTACACAAATATGAATTCCAACAAAAGTACTGTAAGTTAAACATAATGACCACACGACAAATATTTTAAGGATTCCTAATAAATATATTTTTAACATAATTCTGTCTTAATGGAAAAGTTCGTATTTTTTTTTTAAATATATAAAGTCGGTTATAAAACTGGAAATGAAAATGTTATGAAAAATGCGATACTAAATTAAACCAATTATAAATAACGATAGAAAAAAAAGCACACACACACAAAAAAACTATTCACTTAAGTTAAATGGTAAGCAAAAAAATAAGAAGAATAAAAAAATGGGTCGAAACATGCGAACCGCAAATTTCTTGGAATAATTAAAAATGAACAGACTGCATTCAAAACTATTTTACTTTAATTTTTTTTTTTTTTGGAAAAAATAATTTAATAAAACGTGCTTTTACTTCTGCATGTTATAATCGACTGTGCTTGTAAATTCGTAAGTACATATAATATTGGTAATATAGCAACCGGCGGTCCAGTTTCGGCAAGTACAGCTATCTGTTTCTACAGTAATTGTAAGCATATAAAAAATAAAAATAAAAATTACAACTCTCGATTTCAGCAAAGTACTTGGTGGTTAGGCTATGTGTTCGTGTGCGTGTGTACAATTGTAACAAACGTACATCATTAATATTTATTATCTTGGAAGTATTTTGTGTGACAAATATACAAACCGTGCCTAGTATTAACTAAAATTACTTCAACGGTAGAAGGCAATGATATTTTTGAATTATTCTATAGTAATATTTTGTAAACATTTTTTTTTGTGCTTGTTCATAGAATTGTTTAGTTTCGTCTAGCCAATACCTATTCTGTTATCTCTTTACTTACCTCATTATATATATAACTAATTTTAAATATACATATTTTATTAAACTAGGATAAAGTAGCCGTTATTAGTTCTATGCAAAAAGTTGCAAAATAAAAAAGAACATCGCATCCCAAAAAGGAAATTTTCAATAAGTATGTGAATTTATATTGAATATGCTGCGGTTTCTGATACATATATTATTATTAATATTGTCCATCAATTTTTTAAAGTATATAAAACTCGAAATTTTTCACACACTAACAGAATACAGATTCTTATATGAATGTAATATATAAGAGAATATATACTAGAAGAACTATAATATGCGACTTTCGATGCCCAAGGAAAAAAAAAAACTATAAGGGTTTTTTGGCTATTTGCATTTTCGATCACTGTGGACGGTCATATAATTGTTATATTACAGAAATACTGGTATTTATTCCCACAACGTTTCAAAGACCTCTTTTTGTCCGTCCATCGTCCGCAATTTACTTTAAAAACGGGCTCCGCGAACAACGCATATTACCGAAATATGTTCCTTGGGTGTAGTCATTTATATTAAGTCTGTTTAAAGTGCCAGCGAAAATTCGCATGATTTCTTATTGTGGTTAAGAAATTGTAAGATTTGTTATTATTATTTTGTTAAAGTTCTAATTATCATAATGTTGATAAATGGCAAACAAATATTCTAATAAATAAATGATAATATAAAACTAATAATTGAAAATAAATAAGCCTCTAAATTAGAAAATTTGACAAAACAATTTTTTTAAGAAAAAATAAGTTTTTGATAACTAATCAATGTTTATTTTCGACAATAATTTAAAACAAGCTGCCAATAAATTGTTACAGGGCTTCATTTTTGTAGTGATGCATAGAAATGATAAAAAATCGTGATTTTTTTTTAAATTGTTATTACATATTAGTATTACGTTTCTCAAAAAGTTACGGCGATTGAAAGCATA
>JAABKK020021194.1:0-18415 GCA_011634745.2 Catotricha subobsoleta | reverse complement strand
GCTAGCGCGCTTAAAATTTGGAGTATAGCGTTAGCGATAGCGCCGCTGAAAAAAAACGTTAGCGTTCCCAGCCTTGGAATTCAGCATAATGCTCTTATAAAGCATAACCAATAATGCCTATTATGCTGAAATTTCTTGAAATGAAAACTTGGTGAAAATCAATGGTATTATAATATAACATAGAATGCTGTATTGCCGTGTGAAAACCCATACAAAAAATATGAAAATTGCACGGCAGTGAAATAAAGCCATGAAATTTGTCATTTCGTGTATAGGTTTGCATTAAGTTTTATTATCACGAAATCCCATTAGAATGTATTTCAAAATAAAACTGGGTTCGATTTAAATTAACTCTTTCCTGAATCTAGGGGGTGATCGAAATATTTTATTTAATTATTGTTTATTTAGGGATCGTTCAAGTAAGGCCATCCCTGGACGTCCGTATAATAAGTATATTTTCGACGAGCTTTTATCGAATATCTCCGGTAACATCAATAATTCCATCATTTTCTCTAATGAAGTTTTTGTATAATAATGAGCTCTATTTCACAAATTAACCACTGATTCACCTTCTATGAACAGACGACTATAAATGATTTTAGATAAATGCCATTTTTTCTTGAATAATCTAATTACATTTTGTGTTCCATTAGATCTAAAATAATTCCTAGTAAATTTATTTGATTTTAAACATAACTTATCTTTTCTTCAAAAAATAAAACCTTCAATATTAACAGAACATAAAAAAAATATTGCAGATTTGATAAGTACTTGCGAGAAAAAAAATATTTGTTCGTTTTTTTTATTTAAATACCTAATAGATAATTTTCATCAATCTTCTCAAAAGCCATATTAAATTTCAATTAACATTATATACTTAAACAAGAGAAATAAGAATGAAAAAAAAATCAAATAGATATATAATTATACACTTTTGAGAGGAAATAAATAAATATAACATATTTGCTAAGCGATTCTACTTAATTTTAATAATGGGAATAAAGTGAACATTTTGCAAAGTATTTAATCTTAAAATTAAACAGAGAAAATATTTTTTTTTTGTTTGTTTGTTTGCTATTAATATAAGAGATTTAACAAACTCAATTTTAATTATAAAAATATTTATTCTCTTTTACTACTATTTTCTTCGAATTTTCTTTTCCATTCATTTCATATTCATATATTTAATAGTTAAACAAAAATTACATCGCAAAAAAAAATTTAAAAAAAAAATTCATCCATCATAAAACTATTATAATTCTATTTGTGAGATAAATTGGATAACATATTATGGAAATATATAATGAAATATAAATAGAATATATTTTGTTAAGTGGGTATAGCTAAAAAAAAAAATATATATATATAAACCTGCAAACTGAATGAAACAAATATCACTTTTCTATTATAGACAAATAAAAACTTTTCCAAAGTTCAGCCGCTCTAGGTTATAATTTAAATAAAACCATTTCTGATTAAAATCCAAATAAACTTTATATATTTTCTACTTTTAAATTATTTATGTATATAATAAGTATATACCTATATGAAATGTATAAGAAATTATAATGAAAATATTTTCCAAACAAATTTTCAATCGTATTCAACGGTTTACTGCGTTTTCTAGTTGCTTTCAGTTCAAACTTTAAACACATGTTTCGATAGTTTTACTTATTTCGAATGGGTTAATAATATTTCTATACAGAAAATATTATGTTGAAATTTTGTTTCGCATAAAATTTCTCTCCTGTTTTGAAATCGTATTTGCTTCCATGGAAAACTATTTAAATAAATAAATAATTAAATGAATAAATAAAGAAATATAACTTCATAATTTTTCTTTAAATATCAAATAGAATCGAATGAATGAAAAATATATTAACCGAATTGCAATTTTCCGTAATGGATTTATCCATTACAAGATATATATATATATATCTTGTTATGAGTGTTAAAAAGTAACTACCGACTGACTATACGTATACCCGCAAGGCATAAGATTGAAGTGGTTTTATTTTATGGGGTTTTCGTTTTTTTTATTACCGACAAACTTTTTCAGTCAGTGTGATGTGGTAATGTAATATATTGTTCTTGTATCAGAATTCTGAATACCAACAGACAAAAGAAAGCTACTTAAGAAAGACTGACTTGTTGTTATTTTTATTATTTTTTTTAAATAAGCATCTCGCTAAATATCACATTTAAACCAAAGTATTTTGTATTTTAATAGAGAGAATCGACCAGTGAAATTATATATTTGCATAAGCTGGGAAAGTTGAAAAAGTTTTTTTTTGTTTTCATTTGTTTATTCTAATCTTGTTGACTTATTAATAAGATAAAGTAATATTATATGGAAAATCGGAGAATTTTAGGGTTAATCGAAATTTTTTTTTGCTCTGTTAGAAAAAAGAAAAAAAAACAGAATTGCTTGACTAAGGGATAGCTTGGTTTCATAAAAGAATTATCGAATTTATATTTAATAGAAGCGGGAAAAAAAATGTTTACGTCTGTTCGTTCATGTTTTAGGATAATTTAGATAAATTTCGTTAATGCTTTCATTCAATTTTAATTATTTTGATATAAGTTTTTTTTTATGCAAAAATAAAATCATTATAAATGAAAAATTGCTAATATTACGTGTGTATTTCGTATCTATATAAAATTCGATGGAACGGAATTATCTGAGGGCAAGGACGAAAGCATTCCAGTATGTTTAATTCATTTACGCTATCGAATTACTTTGTTAGAAGATTTTAATCCAATTTAATTCCAGTATATAGAGAACAATATTTAACGTTTTGGATTTATTTTCATGCAAACAATTCATATTATAAAATTCCAATGTTCATGTTCATTAATATCCGAATGCAGCATCACTAAATTTGAACCAAGTACATATAGCCGTTTATAATGTTGTCGACCAGAAAATAAATATATTCCAATTCTATGGTATATCATTATTGTGTCACAATAAGCATGCATTGAATAGAATACTGTGAAACTTCCATAAATCAGGAAATCAAACTTAAATGTAATTGTCAGATGTGTCTCAACGGAACTTATACTAACGTATGTGAGAATATTTTACCATAGAAAAGTAAAATATGAAATATAAATTGATTTTTACTTTTTTTTTTACATTTTAAAATAAAGAAAACTTACACTTATTATATGATAAAACTGTCATGAAAACCATAAAATTGATTTTTATATATATAAAAAAAAAAAAAAAATGAATAAATTTGCTCGTTGCTGATATGCTTTATTTATTTTTTTTTTATTTTTGTAACACAAACCTTTGCGGTAAATTTATGTTAAATATTATGCGATGGCATTAAATTTATATATACATCAAAAAAAAAAGTAGAAATAAAAACATTTAAATAAGGACACGGACGATTTGCTTTTGATATATTTTATATTTTCTGGAAACTTTTTTAGGATGGAAAATAGTGTTAAAGAACAAATAAATTTTCTACTCTGTGTTTTTCAACAACAGCCGAACAATAATAGGAAACAAAGTTTTAAGATAAAGTAAAAGTTTTATGTTTTCTTGTTTTCTGATTTATTTTTTTTTTTTCTTGTAAATGGTTCTTAAAAAACAAGATGAAGTTTATTAAAACTGTGTGCACCAAATGAAGTTCTTAGAAACGCTTATATTTTTCCACTTATATTTTTTTTTTTCTGATTTTCAAAGTGACGCGAATTAAAAATGAAGGGTATTTAATTTATATATATATATTTTTTTTTTAAATTATAAAGAAATTTAATGTTGAAAAATGTTTGCATTCCTTCCTTTGTAAACGAAGTGATGAATTTCTCTTTAAATTTTTAATTAACCAATAAAGGATGAAGTTTTGGAAATAAATTTGTGAATTCTGTTAGTTTGCTAAAGATAATACATTAAACATAAATTTGCATCACCTGCTCCACCATGTTTTCTCAAATGTATTTAATTCTTGAATCAAACATTACTTACATTTTCTAATTGAATTTTGAATGCATTTTCCTTAAGTTTTTCCAACAAATGGAATAAGTTTCTTGTTTGAACATTGTTAGAGAAAAAAAAAAACACCAGGCCGACAGTAAAAATTTATAGAACTTAAATAAAACAATTTTTTTTTGTATATTAGATAAAAATTAAATGAAATCGAATAAAAAAAAAAAGAACAAACCTTAAACGTTCTCCATACGAAAGTTTTTAAATATTCTCAATTTGGAATCTTAAATCAAAGTTCGAACAATTACAATATTTCCGTTCGAAGAGAATTTTAAAAAAGTACCTACTTTTAATTTTCATTCAACTATAGAGATGCAAATATCCTCAAATTTACATAGCAAATACTTTCAAAGTTGAAGAATAGACTATTGTAGTGCAAAGTTTTTTTTTTCTTTTTCGTAAAAAAAAAATTCAACGATATTTGACATTATACTCAAGAATATTTTATAATATTGAATATAGCTGGAGAAGATAAAAGGGAATCGAATACATGGATTAAACGAAAAAGAAATTGTTAAACTTGTAAAGTTTTCGTCATAAAAGTATAATATAAACTAATGCATGCTTAGACGCATACAAAATAAATATAGTAAATTGCAGCACATTATACCATTATAATGTCTGTGAAATAAAATAAGAAGAAATAAAATTGTTTGAGTTAAGTTTTTGTTTGGCTGATGGGACAACTTTTCTTTTTTCTAAGCTAGAATTCTTTTTGTATAAGTTATTGTTATATTAAATTGTAATGTTCATTGTTCATGTTCTACATATTTAATGGACCTCGGTTAAATGTTTGCATTCAATGTGATCTTATTGAATTTAATTTAGATCAGTCATATTTACATTATAACTCTACTTACAACTAAGAACAATTGGTAAATATTGTCAATATTTTTCTATGTTCATTTTCGCACATCACTTCATCACTTTTCTTTTATTTTAATTGGATTAATGTTAATAAAGGAATTCATTTTAAATGAGGCGCACGATTTTAACTTACGGCCAACTATAATAAAATGTTATTTTTATTCGATTTTATTGGTCATAAAATAAAATGAAAACGGATAATTTGGTGTGTGCTTAATGATACATGTAAATATTTCAAGAGTATATAAAACGAAACGTATTTATCGATTCGATGAATTTTCTACAGCCTTTTTTTTTTATATATTATTGAAGGGGTTTTTCAATTTGCCACAATCGATGTATTGTATACGTCTATTATATTTTCAACAAATTTTTATAACATCGGCGACACACATAGTCAAACCAACCAAATGTTTTACCTTTTATTCTTTTGACCTTTGAAGTAAGTAGTATGTACTTTTATGTAAGTCTGCTGGCTTTAATCCCAGCCAAACGAACACATTTTACCTCCTCGTCACTTTTTATTTGTAGTTGTTGTTGCGTCTATGAATTTATCTGAAGCGTAGGTATATAAGTGCGCAGCATCATTGTTAACACTGGTCAATATAACATAACAAACAATTGGAAATATATATATATAAATAAATATGTCATTTTAAGACTAGGATGACCACAACGAACGAATAAAAAAAAACGATTGAAAGTAATTCCAATAAATTTTCATTTAATTTGATGATTTTGGCTTTTAACAGAGTGTGTTATTACTGCTAATGGAGAGCTATTTATTTTGACTGAATAAATACAATAAAATAAAATTGGTTACTGTAGCAGATCGATGCAATTTAGAATTCAAAATTTATAAATATCGTTTGGTTCATAAGTATATGAATGAAGAAAAGATTTTTTTTTTCAAATCTCATACATTTAAAATGCATCCTTGAAAATTAATTAATAGGTTCTGAAATTATGTTGCATTATGATTTTCGCATTAATATAATATTTTATGTTGAATCATTTATAATGTCTGATAAATTTATGAGCAAAATGTTATTCATTCAATTTAAATAATCAATGTAATTTTCTTTTATCAATTTATAAAACAGAATTATGAGTATAAAATCTCAATTAATTTCTCCCGGCCTCCCCAAATATTGAAAATCTTCGCTTTCGATGGAAAAGGAAAAAAAAGAAGAAAAAAATTAATACACTTTGGTTGGGACATTTGATTGAAACGCATCACTGCTTTCAAATCACCATTTTCATTTTCACCATATTTACGTGCCTTTTTTCATTCATTTCTATAAAATCGGACTTTTAATGGTACATCAATTACACTAATTGACTTGATTTTTATTTGATGATCATTAATTTAAAAAAAAAAAAATCATAACGACAACCTAATGACTAATATAGGTTATAAAAACAAAGTGTGAAAATGTTCGAGAACTAATTTTGCAAATTAGAGTTTAGATGAACAAAAAGCGCAAATGTAACATTTATTTTATAGCTAAAATTATAACTCCGTGTGGGATACAGGAGAAAACCTTTTACTTTAATTGCACGTGCTGTTTGACAAAAAAAAAAAAGAATTTAAAATATCGTCAGTTTGAAATGAGTACAACTTGCAACACATTTCTACGACAACCATTCAGACTCTTCTATCAAAAAAGTTCACATTTTCGTTTTATTCAACGTTTGATTGTCAAGTCAGTTTGCTATAGAAAATTGTAACATGTACACAAATACAATAAACTCTACTTGAAATGCTTTCATTTCAATTTATTGATATAATGCCAATGCGATAAAAAAGAGAAAATCATTAAAATCAATTTAAAAATGTAAATTACTTCCACATAAGCACAACAAAAACAAAACAAACAGAGAAAAATAATAATAATATGAAAAGAAATTTCTTATTAAACAAATATAAATGGCTATCGAAAATATTTGGTTAAAAATTTCATTTTAAATAAGTACTTACTCGGACGGTAAACTAAATAATAATTTCGGATGTGATAAAGATCAGCATGATGGGTAAAAAAAATTTAATGCTGACTATTCAATATATGTGAATAGGTGCATTGTCTGATGTGGTGTTTAAATAATACAAAACAAATGCTGGTTAGTTATTGTCGATGATGAATAAAAATTTAAACGTCTATTTTCACAATAGACAAAACAATAAATAAAAGTTTGCATTGCAAAATAATAAAATGTTGAGTTATATTTCTGTTTTTTCAATCAATTTTACTATTGATTGTTTTGTGGCAATTAGGACAAAATCTCACTCTATTAACAAATCAATAAACATCTTCATTCATTGTAGAAACAAGTAAGTTTTATCTTTTACCATGAGCTCCACTGAATTCTTCATTAAAATCTTTAAATTTTGACCATATTCACTTTATTTTTATTAACTAAGCAGCTCGAAATGGCTGCTCCTATGGCTTTTGTCATTATACATGTCATAAAGCTCTTTAATAAATGAAAATCTCTTAAGTGTTCATTAACGTTACAAAATGCGTTATATATATTTCATTGTAATCAATCAGAGAAGCGCTATTCAATACAACAAACTATATTTACAACGTACTGTGAATTAACACTAAGGACATAAATTGAAATTTGTATAGGCATTGTTTTACAAATTCTTACAGTGGTTTTCAATTCATCATTTTAAAATTCCTGTACACAAAAAAAAAAAAAATACAACGTCATAACTAATTAATTAGCTTTCTTGTTCGGTCAGACGAACACCTCAGAACAAACAAGTGCAATAAACGAGAAAATTTTGTTTAAAAAAAAAGAAGTAATGTATACACTTTTGTTCGACCAGCTAAAGCAAAATCAAATTATTTTTTCCTTAAAATGCATCAACATTTAAATTGTATATATATATGAGTTTCTAGACATGAATTGTGTTGTGGTTGGTTGGTTAAATTATAAATACACAATTGAGAAGAAAAAAACCACAAAATTTTGTTGTTGATCAAAACGAAACGATGTAAGTATTCGTTAGAACATAAAATTCATATTTTAATTAAACAGAATTTTGTTTAATGGTAATTTCTTGACACGTTGATATTGGCGGCATATAAGTACTTATCCCAGGATTATATTTTTCAATATATAATATAACTGTCATGTTTTTTTATTTTGTGAAAAAAAAAAAGTAACACGCAATTGAAATTTTGAAAAATCAGACAAGGAAATTAGCAAATGTTACAAAACATCATGAGTAATAAGCCAATCACTTTACATGCGATTCAGAATTTACGTATATAATGCAAGATAATAAAACGGATGATGGAATAAGATATGAAAAAACATTGTTTTTTTTCTCTTTCTTTTGTAAATGTTAAAAAATGTACAGCTACGATACTCGAATTTAACAAAAGATGAATGACATAATTGCTATAATTTTCAGTGCATAATTATTTTCGTTATGAAAGGTTTGCGGTTGATGGCATCATGCTGATTAATACCATTGTAATAATTGTAAATAAAATTATAACAAGTAACTTGATAGTTATTGATTTCTAATTTCTAAACAATTTGATATTCAAGTGAATCTTGTTATATAAGAAAAACACATTTAAACTTAAAAAAAAAAAATACAAATGTATTTTAAACATTATAAAATTTTGAATGAACAAAAAAAAAATGTACTTACTTAGTGTTACGTTATATGTTTTTTGTAAATCGACTTGTCCACGCAGCGCCCGTAATCGTCTTAATTTTGATTCTTGTGCTTCAACACGTTCACGCAAACGACGTAGACGTTCACCTTCAGCGGCAGCGGCCGCACCACGAATCTCTTGAGCTTTAAGAAAACGTAAACGTTGCTCTTTTGCTGCCAATAATTGATGCTGTGTATCAATTTGTTGCTGCTGTCGTAATGCCATTGCCCTTAACTCGGTAGCACTTGGCCTTCCGGGCACCTAAAACAATTTTAATTTTTTTCATTAATATTGAAATTATTATTATATATAACATTTTATGAAATTAATAGACACAAAAAAGCCGTCGTTAAACGTTTTTTTTCTCTTTATTTTCTTCATATTATTATTATTATCATGCAAAAATCTAAGAGTTTTCATAAAATCTCATATAATCAAGTAATATAATTAAATATACTTATTAAAAACATTTTCATATCATACTATATATATTATATATAGTAATACTATATTGATAGTGTAACAAGCAGCGAGTGCATCAGCATATTGCATATATTTTAATAATAATTTGTGCTAACTTGTTTCCATAGTGTGCTAAACACCCATATTTTAAGTAAACTATATTCACTTCTGGAGGTAAGTATGTATTTTTCTATAATGTTTATAAATTATTAACAGGTAGGTAATTCAAGTTTTTCCTTCACAAAAAAAAAAGAACAACCTCTTCATTATTAGTCTACACCTTCCTTTTTTGTTTAAAACGTTTGTTGCTTCCTCTTCTTCCACTTTTTATTTTACTTCAAAGAGTTATTTAATGACACAACCATTCAAAAGCATATACAATATACTACATCATATATTTAAAAGTATTGTAGAGCGAGGTTCATGGTGGCTTGATACTATTATTATACAATAACAATACATAATAACTTGTAGAGAGAAGCGAATAGCTTTCATTCTGATTATTTTTTTCTATAAACCGGTAGCTATCGCTACTTTAAAATTTGAATACTATTACAATAATAACAATATGTGTAATCAACGCCTTTAGAATTTTTACTTCCAAAAAAAAAATCCTTCTTTTTTTGTTTCCCCTCGGTTTAGGTATGATTAAAGAGCTTTAAGCACATAACTTCTTATTACCAAAAAATTTCAGTTAAAATATACACTGTTGATAAATAAAAAGAAATGCGGTTTAAATATGAAGTGTATTGAAATGATGATATAGATACTTTACTTATTATTTCTAGATATGATGACTGTATTTGAAGCAAACTTATTTTTCATACTTGTGATTCTTATTCTGATTTCTTAAATAGAAAGAAATGGAAATTTAAAATGTAAGTATTATCGGAGGGTTATCATTACGATTATATACTTGGTGTAACGAAATGTACTTCATTAGGAAGATTGCGATTTTATTTATCTTGTGTTTTGAATGGCTTGTAGAAAATATAATGAAAAACTTTTTTGAATTTAAATAATTTTTGATAATGAAATCGTATTTATAGCTTTATTTTGATTCAATGGCATAGTTATTAGATAAAGAGTAATGAAATATAGATTATTAGTTGATTGAAAAAGTTTGAACTGCAAATATTTTGATTACATTATAAATTAAAAGTCTTAATATGTACATATAACTTTTCATAAGGGCTTTAAAAATTTATAACTCAAGGTAAAGTACATAGTAAATTCCATTTTAATTGGACTTATAAATCATGTCAATATCATACATATACATATACTTATTTAAAGATGTCGGTAAAATTAAAACGTAAACTTTGTACAAAAAAAAAATGTCTATGTCAAGCATCTTGTTAACATATTATTAACATTTTATATGCTTTTTGATTCAACATTGCCATTGCACTCATATTATGTACAAATATAAATTGTGAACAGCATCTGGTTTGCATCCAAGTGTGACATTAATAAATTCAAATGTTGTAGTTTCCTGTAATATGTATTCCTTTTACATTCGATGTACTATTGCAAGTCAGTCAGATGCATTCACGTACAATAAATTAACACTATTGAAACAAATAAAATGTTCCTTATTGAACGAAATGACAAATAAATGTCTATCCATTGAAATTTATTTTGGCAATGAATTCGTTCAATACGGTATACTTTGTGCAACTATTTTTTTTTTGTAAAAAGTTAATTTTAAATCATATTAAAGTACTTATACTTATACTACTATACAGTATTTAATACCTTAGCATAATTTTTCTTTTCATTAAAGTTAAGATTTATCTCGTTAAAGAGCGGTTTAAGAACTATTTTTCTTTTCGTTTTTTTTTTTTTTACCTTTATAAGGATATTTAAATTGAAATTATGATTTATTTAAGGTCAAGGTTGGCAAACGATTTTCATACCTTATGGCATAATGCATAAGGATGAAAATCGTTTATCAAGTTTGATGTAGTTACAACGTTTGAAGTTGTAGCGGCAGAATACGTATCTTATGTATCGTAATATAATAGGTATGTAGCTGTGTATAAGTATATATTACATTATATCATTTATGGTATATTAGAACTATTCTAGACTATAAAATATCGCATGCCCTGGTATGGTATGCTTTCTCGGATATATGCAATAAATATATACCATAACTCGATCTAAAATATATTTTGTCGACCCTTAATTTAAAATATAAACAACAATTTATGCTTATAACCATTAAGGGTGGTCGAAAAGTATAAATCTTTTATTTTCAAGGTCCTGTAGTAAAAAAACGTTGCAAAATAATAAAAAAAATTCTGACATCAACCTTTTTTTTAACCTCCCCCCTTTCCCTTAAACTTTTGACTTTTTTGTATGAGTGGGGGAAGGTTAGGGGTGGGGTTAAAAAAATGGATGTCAGAATTTGTTTTTTTTTTAAATTTGCAACGTATTTTACTACATGACCTTGAAAATAAAAGATTTACTGTTTTTCGACCACCCTTAATAACCATGTTTATTTTTAAAGATAAGCATTCCATTCTACAAAACAATAATAAAAATAATAAACGAGAAATTGTAAATACATTCACATAGAAAAATCATGCAATACAAATTACATAACATAAATATTGACAATACACAGTGAACACAACATACATACGTATGGTTATTGGTTACCTTATTTTTTTTCAATAATGTTGCGGTAGCTATTCGTGGTTCACATGTTACAACGATTGGTGGCCGTTTCTGGGGTGCTGATGTTGTTGGTGGTTTTGGTAGTGAGCTAGTCACTGGTCGACAAACACAAGCCAACATTATGGTAACTTTGTATTAATATTCCTTTTTCTATTTTATAAATAATTTCTATTGCGTTGTGTAACAAAAAAAAAATTGAAGGAAAAATTATTTAGTTTTTCATGGGATCACAATTTATTAACTTTTAACATGTTTATCCACATCAAATAGTTTTTTTTATAGCTTAAATGAAACTATTTAGGAAATTGTTTTTTTTTTCTCTGTTATGTAACACTGTTATATATAAAATAGGATATGTAATCAAGATCAAAACATAAAAAGAAAACAATATCAGTTTTGTTTATATTTAATATAGACAAAGAACCAGCAATTTAAGGAACAATAATATTTAACCTCGATTCATGACTAATATCACATGATGAAATGTTCAAATCTTGTGTATATTACTTCCGTTTTATCCAATGTATTTTCAACATTATTTCTAGAAATCAAAATCAATAAAATGTTATTTCTGAAATATGTAGTAACTATATAGTCAGTCTTTATTCTTTATTGTCAAATTATCAATTTGAACAAAATTAAATATTGTAGAAGCAATCATTTTTCAGAATATATATATCTACAGACATATTTACGTGAAACTTTCATTTAATTAGTTCTCAGTACTAAAAAATGTCTTAAAACATTTATTTGGAATGGTTGAATGGCCATCAAGATTTTTATTCTCATTTAGCGACGAATAAATGCTATGCACGATATTTTTACAAAATTAAATAAACATTTTTTTTCTCCAATTTCCTATATTTACATTAAGTGTTTAAATGTTGTTATACGGCATCAAACCAAAAACATTCACCACGACTTGAAACCGAATAAGCGAAGAAATAAAAACAAAAGAAAATTAATAAAAAAAAAAAAAAGCAAACAAACAAATCATAGAAGATTTGAAAAAGAAAAAAGTCAAGAAAAAAAGTCAGTATCCAACCCATGTTATTTGCAATAATGGATATCAAATAGGACAAGATGACATATGTTTGAAATGTACGCTAATATATGTTTGGCCACTAGGGTGTAGTGCAAAAACCATATCCAGATCCAGAATCAAACCAAAATCGAAATTGTATTATTACTCGTATATTCTGTCATATTATACAAAATTCATAAAAATGAGTTCATATTGGGATGTGATTGTAGTCATTGATATACTATATACATATATTCTCAATAGACGCTCTTCTTGAGGTTATTTGTTGTAGATTACAAAAATACATTGGGATAGGAATAATAAAGTATGTATATTGTATAGTAACCTACTTTTTATACTAAGTTCATTATTATATAATATATGAATCAATATTATGGATTTGAAATGAATAAGGTTAAGGCATGTAAGAAAAAAACCTGAGCAATGGAATGAGAAATAGAAAAATGTTTTACCAAAATCAAATATATTTTCTTTTATCAATTCCGCTATTGTCAAGCTAGGCAACAAGTGAAATATTCAGCAAGGAAAATATGAACAAAAATTACATATCATGACAGTGCGATGACACCTAGCATATTTATCTGTAACATTTTGAATTTGAACAGTGCACACATAATCTTTAAAATATATGAGACTGATGATAACATTTATTTTTTCTGTGCTTCAAATTATTTCCAATTTTATCAAAAGAAATACTTTTAAATCTAGTAAATTTAAACATTGCTTTCTAAATCAGAGAGAAATATACTGATTATAAAACTGTTTTAAAGTGATATTTTGCTGGTGATGAGAAGACAGATTTAATGTTTAAATTAAATTACATTCTACATCTTATGTTCGACCGGTGAGTTGTTAATGCATGGAATTGGTAAATGGATAAGGAAACAAGAAAAATGTTTAATTTAATATAAGTTTTTTCAACTTTCAACACGTAAAAAGTGATTTCCTAGAAACTTTACTTTTGTAAAGCTTCTTAGTATTTCAATATTGCGCATATATTGAATTTCATGAAGTACAAAACTGATATCCAATAAATAATAATAATTGATTGGAATGATTTTAAACTTCTATAGGTAATGAAATGATTTAATTCAAAAATAAAATCGAAGAATCGAAAGGTTATATAGAAGATATCATGAGAACATGTCTTAAAATAAAAATGGAATTAAAATTAAAATTTCAAAAGTTTTCAAATTAAAATTTTTCATGTTGACATTTATTGAAACCTATAATTCAATTTTAGTTTGTTTCAGTTATTAGCTATAATTATAAAACCACCTGATTTCTCCATAAAACTTTGATTATTTGATAAATTCGTGTGAGTCACTAAATTAATAAGTAATGATATGTTGACACATATAAACTCTTGTTATTTTGGCCAGCTGATATACTATTAGTAACATAGCACATAGATTTACCACCATTAAGCTACCGCACACGCTACACATACTCACACATGCAATCAATAATCAATGTTATAAAAGCATATTATCGAATATCCAAATATAAACTAAAGTCCATACCTACTAAATAGCGTGCCAGCTATAAATTCAATTAATGGTATCTGGGTAACAAAATGACCCTAAATTATATATAACCTATTCGATTTAATTCAGTTATAATATATACTGAAGCCATATTGAAACTGGTTGCTTGGTCCCCAATACAGATAATCATTTATGTGCTTATGCCTATTCCGTTTAATATAGTTTTTGTTTTGGCCTCAACATATTTAATGTCTAAACATTCAATATACTATAATGTAATAAATGGAAATACACGCAAAATCAGCATCATGATAGTTAGCACATCGTGTCTAATTAATTATTGTACATGATGGTGAGAAAATTGGTCGCGCGTATGTTATATTATAATGTATACACAATCTCGAATAGGTTAATCGTTTGTATACCAATTTATTGATAGAAATATTTGTTTTAATCAATATCTTCATCTATAATTATTACGTATTTGTACAGCAAAATATTAGATTGATGTTTGATAATTTGTTCTCTTAATATGTACGTACATTCTACAAGATAAGTTATAGCAAGCAATTCGACCGTCAAGCTCTAGTTTGTATTAGAGGTATTTGTAAAATAATAGATAGACGGATAGAGAAGCTGGTAATAAATAAATATAAAAGAATATATAAAACTTAAAAGTACGCGAAAGAATGCAATTTGTTGTGCTCTCTTCACATTTATCTGCATGGAAAATAAAATGTTTCTAACAAATTTTTTTGATCGGATCTCATAAACAACATCATTCATCACAAAACGTCACACATGATTGCACTGATATGTGGTTTTGTTATGTTGTATTTGTATTGTAACAGTTAGAAAAATGCACATTAATATGAATGTTATGTTGTGTTGTGTTGTTATTATTCGAAATAGGTAAACAAACAGCCAAGGCATTAACAAGCATTTATATCTTGTTTTTCAATGTTAATATATTTTCTTTTCGTTTATTTTCTTATTTATTAAGCTCTTTGCCTACTTAAGTATTTATGTATAAAATTGATTGCCCAAGCAATAGATAGTGATTTTAATTTTCCACTGATTATTCTACATTAAAATTATGGAAAATATTAAACTTCTGAATTATGTTCAGATTGTTTTTATTTTTTCAATTTAAAAATTTTTAACCGATTTTATTTCCTTTTTTCTGTATTTCTATTAAACTTACATTTCAAAATAAAGGCAAACTGGGTTGGAGTAAAAAACCGAAATTTCAAAAAATTAGAAAAACTTTTTCCAAATGTTTATGTTTCATAGTCAATAACTCAACTGCCATAGTTAGATAGTTATGTTGCAAGGATGGTTAAATATCGTTATCCTAGGCATCCATAGGATTTAAAATAGAAAAATAGCTTGCAAGCGGTAGTCCAAGACTAAAGTAATTAATATTTTAAAGCCAGCTATAGATAATTTCAGCATAGTCAGAGAAGAAAAGAATGTTGATCCAGCAAAGGGAAAGTTTTTAGATACATATTTTAACACACCAAAAAATTTGTATTTTTAAAAACAAATTGTGCGTGAAATTATCAATTATTAATAAGTAAAAAAAAAATAATAATAATCACAATATTTCTTTTGCTTTTTATGCAACTAACATTAACAATGTCTAAATGCAGTTAATGGGTATAAAATATGTAAGTATAACTTACAACATGTTCTTAAACTACATAATGTTTAGTACATATTATTAGATTATCTAAGTTAGTTTAATGCTATATATAAATATATACATTTTTTTTTTGCTTATCTACTTCAGCGATTCAAGTACAAAATGGAATTACTTATGATAAGTTAAGAAAAGTAAAAAAAAAGCTAGCAGGAAGACGATATAGAAGTGGCTTGATATACGATGTTGTATTATAGATAAAATGCACTAAATTGCGGTATATGAAAGATAGAGAAGATATAATACTGTTGTTTGACGATCCGTTTGTTGAATATTAAATAAGAATTTTTGAATTATATAAAATGTATTTTTGCATTTAAGCATACTATTATGTGAATGGCAATATTAGGTAGGTACCTATTTGAACCGCAATCGTACGGTGAAATTATATACAAGCAGCAGCAAATATGAGTAGAATTGATTTATTTTTTTCATTTTAAATTTGATATGCTGGACTGAAACCGGAGATATGACTATCAAGGAACTCTTGTTATTTAAGCATTAAAAAAAACGTTACAACATGTTTTTTTTTTGTGTTCCTTGGAAAAGTTGCGAAAAAAGAAATTTCGTGCAAATCATTCTTATTGATAGTTTGGGAAATTTATCAAATTACCTCTTTTTTTTAGGCAAAACTTTTATTCTTCGATAATGTTTAATAAAAGTCAAAGATTTTTCAAGGCCCCTGTGTTTAAGCTTTGTACATTTAATAATTCGTTTTACGCTACTCAAACAAATATATATCAAAACAATAAAGAAACAAAAAAAAAAAAAAAAAAAATGAAAAATGATTGGCATGGCATGACTAGTTATTTCATGGTTTTTGTTTCTAACGGCTCAATAGAACAAATGGAAAATCACGCACACCTTAACCCTCAACAAAAATGACAAAACATATTTTTATATTCTTTTTATTTTTTTTAAAAAGAGCTTTATGATAAAATACAAAAACACAAGGCACGAAACTATGACAGGTACTGAGCGTACGAACATAAAAATTTAATCACACATTCATAATAATATAAATCAATATTATTATAATACTTGAGCGCTTTAACGTAATACGCGTTATAGCTTCAAAATACGCAATGCCACTTCATCCAGACCAGCTTCAACAAAACTGTGTTAAATTATTAACGACTTTTCTATTGCTTCAATTTTCTAACATTAATGTTATTGCCTTTTTATCAAGGCTATTAAAAGCAATTTTATTTATTTAATGTGAAAAATGTTTCTGTCGTCTTCCTTCTTCTCATTCACAGCCTAATATCGTTGTCCATATTTCAGTAAAAGTTGGTAATATTTTAAAAGATCTATAACCTTGTAAGTGCGTGTTTTCTTTCTATCTTATTATCATTTTTCTTCTTTTTTTTTTTTTATTTAAAAACAAAAAAAAGGGTTGGCAGTTAAAATTTAATTTAAAAACCAAAGCACTGTAAAATGGAATAACGAAACTTTTTTCCATTTTCTTTTGTAGAGGATATCATAATAAGCGCGTTGATACTCATAAAAATTGTTGGATTTTCATTCCATTTGATATAATAGACATTAAAAGGATGATAATTCAATTAATAGTATGAAAAACCAAATAAATAGATAGATATAGATTAGATATAGATATAAAGGAAATATGGAGGGTTCTGTCTATCACCGAACACCTCTTAAATGTATCAATTTAGATCATGGTGAGATATTCTGAAAAAAGCTTTGTGCTACAAAATATTAAAACGCTAAAAAAAAATGTTAAAATATTGTTCACTTAATGCCGACAATATTCCAAATGTTTATGTCCTTTTCAATTATTTTCTTTTTCATTTTGAATTTATTTATATTTAAATCATAAGAATTACCTACTTATAAAACTTCCAACCAACGTAAACGGGCATACCTATTAAGAACAGGAAAAAAAAAACTGTTGTTTTCTTTTTTGTCTTCTTTCTTTCATTATAAAATTAAAAGTTTGTCTTTTCTCTGCAATTGATTTGTTTTATTTGTATTTAAATTAAACAAAAAAAAAAAAAACTTTTTCATAATAAATACAAACAATATGCGAAAATTTAATAATAAAATGAATTATTTCAATTATCGATATGTGAATAATTTTAAAAGATATTGTTGTATATTAATTATTTGTTAAATGAGTTGAATGGGAGCGAATAAAAGAACCGCACCTCTATTAAACAGCCTTTGGTATATTTTAATTCGTTTATACTTTACGTTAATACACATTTAATTTTATACAACACCGAAATGTAATGTTAATATATTTTAAATATGCTCTTTTTAGAATATGTTAAGATCAATAACACTTAACAATTTTTGATTAAGAAGATCCACATGATTTTTTTACATGCCAATATACACAGATCTATATTTTATTATCAATTTAAGCAATAAGTTTTATATTGGTGAAAAATTAGAAGAAAAAAAATCGTTGACATCCTGACGTTAAGACATACTCCATAAATTGGTATTAGAGTCAAATCTGTC
>JAABKK020021183.1:0-18421 GCA_011634745.2 Catotricha subobsoleta | reverse complement strand
ATGAATTTTGACCCTATCATATTTTTGTATATATGATATATGAGACTATTAAAATCAAAAACCGTTTATTTCATTTGCGTTGACAAGCGATTTTGTACCATATCGCTCTATACACTTAGGATCAAAATCGCCTGCCAGCGCAAATGAAATAAACGGTTTTTGATTCTAATAGTCTCATATATGTACATTGTACATATAAGGAATGTTTCAATGGGATTTCATACAAATACCGGCGACTATCATAAATAAAAAGAATAAGGAACATTTAGCAGTTAATCAAACTTTACTTTACACTATTTATAAAATCTCGAAAGCTGTATGTTGAAAACATCGCCACTTTTGTTTTCATAAATATAAATTAATAACAGGAATAGTAGTGTGTTGACCAAAAATATACTTTGCAATCCCTTGTATGGTACACATTTCCTGCTATGCCAATTTTTTTTTCCACAAGGGTGTCTTAAATCAAATTGAATGTTCAAATCAGATAAAGCGTAATTTCTCAAACTTAAATAAGAATAGAATATATAAGTGTGAGCTCTCCCGTACGCTCTCATATTTAAAGATTATTCTGTATATTCGCTATAATTGTTCACAATTCTAAGAAATAGCACCTAGCAACACCTAAGCTGACTTTAAATTTACTTTCACGATACATTTGTTATAACGTAAACTTTATAAATTTTAACTTGAATATT
Organism: Catotricha subobsoleta; assembly: GCA_011634745.2. Lineage (NCBI taxonomy): Eukaryota > Metazoa > Arthropoda > Insecta > Diptera > Cecidomyiidae > Catotricha > Catotricha subobsoleta. Next base: position 17,723 of record JAABKK020021183.1, on the reverse strand, counting down.
TTATTATGTACATTCTGGGTGTACTATTTACCTTACATATTGTTTATTTAAGTTTTTTTTTTTTTATACTTAGCGATATCGTTATTCTAATCTAAAATATACATACCACAACTAGAACTAAATGTAAATGAAGACCTTCACAAAACATCCAAAAATAGTTGGCCAACATTAAATATGCAAGTAGTAAATGTAATGCTACACACCAAACCTATAAAAGTAGTATATTTGAGATTTATTTTATTTTTGTATATTTATATATCGATAATTTACGTAAGTTTATTTGAAAAATAATAAAAAATGTGTTTTTTAGTGTTATATGAACATTAAATTGAACTAAAATTTTAACTTTTCTATTTGCCTAAAATATACAATTTTTTTTTTTTTTAATTTATATTTACCGGATTCTGTTTAATCATCTCAGGTTGTCCAATAACTAGTTTATACCATATAATCCATGCAAAACAGGTCAGAGCCAGTGATGTAAAAAGATGCACATGGATTTTAATACGAGTACACCTGAGTGATCTGAAATATAACATAGAAATATGCTTTAATAAACTAATCTAAATTATTATAAAATGTATTTGTTTTGCTCTAAGGCATTTGAAAAGTATCTCGATAAACATAAACGAAAATGGTTAAAGTATTTTTATTAGTTGGATAAAAGTATTCGATAATGGAATTTATAATAATATAAATGCTGAATAGAATAATACAATATTATAAAAGAGTTGGTTAAAATGTTATTACTTTTATAATATTTAAAATTCCTTTTAGATTTAACGTTTAAACGTGCATTTGAGCACAAAACCTTTGGTAAGATTTAAGATACACTATACACATTAGGGTGGATCGACTTTTTTTTCATACCTTCTACCATGATTTTCTGAGTTGCATTTTGTCCTCTCATTAACGTGCTAAAATGATTTTGAAAATAAATGAGATCTTCGATATGCTCAAGCAATAAAGTTAAATAAAAACCTCGAGGTTAAAAAAAACACCTCGAGGTTAAAAAAAAACCACGTCGTGGTTAAAAAAAAATATACCTCGAGGTTAAAAAAAAAACCTCGAGGTTAAAAAAAAAGCCACATGGTTCTACTTAGTGGGTCGCTTGAGCACATCGAAGATCTCATTTATTTTCAAAATCCTTTTAGCACGTTATTGAGAGGACAAAATGCAACTCAGAAAATCATGGTAGAAGGTATGAAAAAAAAATCGATTCACCCTAATACACATATTTATAAATGATATAGCCTTTTAACATGTGACGAGCTGCATATTAAAATAATCAGTCCACCTTTGATTTTAATGATGTGTGTTTCTATTTGAAAAGCAATATGAAATGTAAATACGCAAGTATACCATGAAAAGTATGAATTTGAATCTCCAGGAATTATTCGATTTATAGACTAAAAACAACTATTATTTAGTAAAATTACATCACTCACCGTAAGCTCAAAAATATGCATAACGATATTATCAATGTGCATAATGATAAAACGTATCCTCTTACATAAATGCTATTTATAAATTGACGAAACTGCAAAAAAAGGTAAAAAGGAAAGTCTTTATTTTTTATTTTATATACAAAATATTAATTATTTTTCTCATAATTTGGTAGGCTTTTGGTGAATAGATGATGACAGAAATTTTACCTCTAAATCACCAACATCAATACATGTTGTATAATTTGACCATTCTAATCCAGATTCTGGATGCTGAAACCACGTGCCATTTTCATGACATCTGTAAATTCAAAGTGAAATTATATTTAGATTTCTTATTGTTGTATAGAAATAAAGGAGTGTATTATATTTTCGATAAGACAAACTCAAACACACATTTATAAATATAACAGAAATAGACGGATTCTGAATCGCCTGTTATATAAAAACCGAAAAAAAAAAAATATTAATCTTACTTTTTATGAGCAGAAAGCCTTGGATCAAATCCTGTTACAAAGCTCGGACAATATTGTGTAGTTGTTGTACCTGCGGCAGTTCTTGGCCAACAGGCATATCCATCAAATCGTACTGGACAATAAAGTTTTGTAGTATCTACAGAATGGGTAAATAGTTGACATAAAAACCAAACATAATTTAGATCTTTTTTTTTATTAAAGAAAAACATTTTCTGATATATTGAATGTTCGGTAAATATATTAAAGAAATCTAATTAAATTTTTTTCTTTCTAGTTATTTACCATTATTTTTTGAAACGTTTTTTTGCAGTGTTATGCATTCGTAGTACAATTTTGTTAATAGTTCTTTCGCATCGTTTGATAATTGTATATTTCCATCACTCATCCCAACAAAATGTTTCTTATCGGATTTTTTTTTATTAGTAATAGAATTCCTCTGTGCTTGCCAATTAAGCTGCAATTTATAAGATTATCATGTAAAAAAAAGAACTTTTTTTTTATATCTAGAGGTTAGGTATTTTTATTCAAGTTCAACCATATTAATTGCGATGTACAGAAACTTGACCAACATCAAATTAACTTGAGTTAAGAAAATTACTGACCTTTTTAAATAAATAATTATAATTTGTTCAATGTAACGTGAAGTTTCTTTATATTTACTTTATCTATAGTCTAACCCATTAATAGTAGTAATTATTTTAACTACAATGTTTATCGCAGTTCACCTTTATTGTCTTTTTCTTTTTATAGTTTTAAAATTACATTTCTATCATGTAGGTATATTGTCCGTAGTACATCCTGTTAGTCACCTAAACATTAATGGCATATATGCTATGCTAATAAAACAAATATATAACACAATGTTTATGGTTCATAACACACCCTGAATAAATATGCAGCTTGTTTTCACTTCAGTAAAAAAAAAGTTATAATAGAAAAATGAAATAAGAAACCTAACACTCAATATTCATTATTCATGTTTGAAATTTCCCAAGTGAATGAAAAATGATGAATACTGAATGGGTGTTGCTTATATAGTTACAAATTAATTTTAAAATTCTTAAAATCTTTAAAACAAATCAATCAATAAATGGACCACAAATTAATCCCTTTAACCAATATATTAAAATTATTTTAGCGAACCATTTAACATTAAACACCCATCAATATTTTGTATAGAAATCATACCATAAATTTATGTAGATAATTTGTGTTAGCTGATTTATTTCAGAATACATACTAACACTTCAATGTTAAACACTTCAAAATTGCCCTTGTTATTTCAAAGCGGTTAATTGTCAGGTCAAACCAATGTTTATTATTACCCAAAATTTATTAGCTGACATATCGCTGCTCTTCTGCATAATCTCATACCCAATAGCATGACCTAAATAATTTTTTTTTCTTCTATTATCTATTAGAACATATTTTCTCTCACCAGCAATGACTAATTTACAAGATTGAAAGGACTAAACCCCAATTATAAGTCATTAGCATTATTGAATTATCAAATGTGTATTAAATTTCTTGTAGCTAGAAAACCCTCATTACAAATGAAAGCTCAAGGGAAAATGTTTATGAAAATTTCTACTAAAAATAGAACACATAAACTTAAACATTACATTATTGAGTTAATTTATCTGCGATTTAAGATGTAATTGATTTTTCAACATTAAACATTGGTTTATGTTTTCATTAAATGAATATTTCTTTTAAAAATAGAATTGAATTACTTCTCTGACAGAATCAACTATATATTTGTTAAATTGAATACATATGGAATGATGAATGATGATAGATTAAAGATTAACCATGGATGCGAACGGATGTTAATGCAAAAAAAAATTTTTTTCATAGAGAAATAAAAATTTCTTTTACATATAATGCTGTATATACACAAACATGATTTCTTTTTTATTGATAACCGAACGTCTAAAGTAAAAACTAATACATTACACATCAGTTTATGAAAAATAAATATTCAAAGAATTTGATAGAACGCAATACTTTTTAAGGTCAATATTAATAGGTCTGGTTGTTAGATAGGTTAGTTAGGTATAATGTAATTAGGTATGTAACTATATAACAATTTTAAAGAAAATATTTTGCTTTATTAGTTCTTTTATGGCTTCAAAATGATCCTTTCTGTTTTGTCCCTTTCCTTATGTATCTCTATATCATAATAATATACTTAAAAATATTGACTACCTGCAAGTAATGAAAATAAATCTGTCAGTTATAATACTCTATTTGATAACCTTTTGTATAAGAAACACAATACTTTTCTTTGATGGTTTTGTATGTAGAATATAAAGTAATATTAAACTTCAGCTTACCATAAGTATGAGTTTCAAATAAACTAACATTTTATGAAAATTATTAAATAAAACCTTTATATCATATCCTATCATATCGTTATCATATTAGATTCTATATTTTTATTTTTATTTTTTTTTGTTTTTTATAATCAAATTACTATGATGTAAAATTAAAAGAATTTCGATATATTCCATTAATCTGTAACAATTTTTTTAATAATGTTGCCAAAAATTTCTAAAATCCAAGTAATAAACTGTTCGTGTATGCGTTCAGTTCATGTATCTGTGTTGTATTCAGTGGGCGGTGAAAATACAGCTTTGAAATTTAATATCAATGATAAATATTGTTATTGATATATAATATTATTAAATGATATCATTTTTTTTTTCACAAGAATTTCATTACAATTTAAGAGCTGAAAATTGTTCCAGATTACGGAATTTAAATTAAAATCAATAGAAAAGCACTATATCGAGTAATTTAATCAAGTCATTAACGTTTGTGATTGTATTCACAATGGATACCTCATTTAAGATTTAAAGCATTAATTAATTTAGCAAAAAAAGAAAAAAAAATCTTTTCATTTTAAAAAACGTCCACTAATTGAAAAAGAAATCGAATTTTTATTATTCATTATAATTTTTGAATTCCTTTGTTTTTTTTATTTCTTTAATTCAATCTGAAGTAGGTATTGAAAGTAATATTTGATTATATTAATTGAATTTATTATCTTCATTCGATATGACTATTATATTGTACCTTAATTATGACATTAATAGAAAATATAGATGCGAGTATAATCTATAGTTATTCAGTAATTAAGAACATAAAGAATATCCATTATATTTTTTTTATTTATCACAACTACAGATCTTGAAAATTTTAATTGATTCGATTTATTTAATCGATTTATCAACTATATATGAATGCTATATGTTCTATAATTTTGGCATATAAAATGCTATATCTGCAGAATCTGTTCCATATTTCATGGTTTTTTATGTTTCACCATTTAAAATTGGAGATGTGTTAGTTGTTAATTAATTAAAGGTTTCTGTAGTTAAAAAGAAGAAGGGTAATTTTGAAATATATATGTCTCTCCAAGGAAGCATAATGGGCCCACACAAAGGCGTACATGCCGAGCTGTAGCAGCTTGCCCAACGTATCTATTCAATTTTGAATATATATGGCATTAAATCAGATTTTAAACAGATAATTTAGAAGATTTATATCCGGCACGACCAAATAAGTCAATCGACTAATGCATATTTTAAATTATTTTAAGAAAAAACAAACAAAAAGCATATATTTGATTATAATTCAAAAATTCGACTAAATGACATGGCTATTCACGATCAAAATATATACCAGAGAGATATATAAATACTAATGAACTCGCTTTTAATAAAGTTTATCTCGTTCTGATTGTTAAAAGCATTATTTCTCTAATTTATTTGAAAATAAAAGTACAAGTAATTATAAACAAGAATTAATAGTTTATCTACAGATTTATTTCGACAAATTTAAACAAACAAAATTAAAAAAAAGTATCAACAACAAAAAGCGAAGATATTTCTTTTTTTTTACCGTAGTTTGTTTATAGAAAATAGTTCATAAAAATTTTCTCTAACTAATATCAATTTTATAGAAGAAAAAAAAAATATTTCTGAGAAATATTGACTCATTATATTTATAAAACTTAGCATTTAAATGGACTTTTTAAAGTATTAATCTATGATTTTATTATTAAACAAATCATTGATAAAGTCTTAAGTATTGATTATTCTCAGATATATTTTTTTTAAATTCTTAAAAAAAAATCAACCAATTGTAAAACCATTAGAAACAAAAGGAGTATTGTTTGTCAATAAAGCCAGTGGATAGATGGTGGTATAATATAATCTATATAGATTTATCTTTCATAGCCTTAATGTTAGTAAGTTTTCTTATAACACATAAACTCTTAAATCTTATTGTTTTTCCTATCCATTTACCAATAAATTAGTTTAAATGAAATGAACTTTTATTATAAATTAAAAGTTCAAGAGTTCTGTTCATTATAATCGTAACACCCATAATTCATGATGAATATCATTTTTCAAATTACTGAGAAACATAATTCGAATACATCTAAAGTGACATATCATAAATATAAAAATCCATGATATATGAATATTTCAAATGAAAATTCTCTAATTAAGTAATCACAATTTTGTCATGTACTTAACTAATGAGATAATAATTGGCATATGTAATATTGATTTGTTTCAAATGCAAAAAGTTTTATGTGTTTTTCTATTTCATATGTCGTAACTAATAAATATAAAAACTGTACACATAAAATATATTCTTTTGATGTAGTTCATGTTCACATAGCATATTTAATTCATTACTCATATGAGTAAACAGATAGTTACACATAATCATAATTCTCTGTGTAAGTATCTTCGATTATATAGAGAATTATTAGCGTACTATAAATAGATGTTCATTAAATAAACAAAACATTATATAATATTGTTTGTTGAATGCATTGATTCAGCACTCTGTTCTGGTCATCTGAAATTCGACCGGTAGTGGAATGTATTTAATAAGTATTTTTCTAAATGATGCTTTTCTCACTTTTTTTTTTTTGGGTATTTTTTTTTGGTTTTGTTTAATATTAAATGGAATATTAATTTTCTTTTCATCAAGTTTCTTTTCATTATATATAGACTCAATAAAGACCATGTGGTAAAAACAAATAATGTCAATCATGAACGTAATTCAAAGCATTCAATAGATAGACACGAAGTAGACATATGACTTTAATTTAGATATCACCTAAGTAGACAGCATTAACACGGAAAAGTACCGAAATTATTATTTATATAGATCATGAACCAACCATATAGTGCATACAATTATTATCATTTTTTTTTTATTTTATTATTTTTTTTTATTTTGAAAGAACGGAAACAAACAATTTCAGTCAGTGTTAAGTATTAAAATTAAATAATTTATATTATGTTTAAATAAGCATTATGGTGACAATGATTTTGTTATATATGTATATATAATATAAATAGACACGCACAAATATACAGACTTTGTTTGTTTCACACTTATGTTATTAAATAAATAATATTCTGTATCTGGCGGGTTATAACCAGAAATTTTCTAAAAGTTATAGAACCTTTTTTTTTTTATTTGTATTAATATAGTTGTGATCAATGTGCATATAATATTGACGATAATTGTTGATGTTGTATTTGTTTATTGTAGAAATAAATGTAGTTTTCAGTGAATTAATGAAGGTAGTAACATAATTTCCCTCTTATGAAGAATATTATCTTAAGCACTACGTTTATGAAGAAAAATGTGTGTAGAGTATATATCGCACTACATTTATTAATATAAATGCCACACTTTTGATTATAGTGCGACTATATTTTGCTACATAGACGTAGTGAAATTAAACTTAAATTTATTTTATTATTATTATTTTTTTTTATATAAAAAGGTATAGTAAATTTAATTCAAATTCAATATGATGCAATTAAATAATATATAATTAAAATACTGTTGTATTAAGGATTATTTCAATATCTTAAATTTTAACCAATTATTAACTATTAAGATTAAGTTATAGTCATCAATAGAAAAATATAGATAATAACGTTAATACATATACAGTGAAACCTCTCTAATTGGGCCCTCTCTAAGTGAGTAACCTTTCTTATGTGAGCGGAAATTTCTCGATTCTTTTGGTTCATATTCTATAAGTGAGCACCTCGCATAACTGAGCAGCTTAGGGTGCGACCGTAGCATGCCCACTAAGAGAGGTTTCACTGTATGTTTAATAAACTCATTCAACGACTAAATCAAAATTCCGATTTCGGTTTATGACGGTAACGTTTTTGCGTACAATATTATCATCACGTACGTATTTATATAGCACCAAACTATTGATTATTGCACAATATTTATTATTTATTAAGCATTTACTTTACATTCAACGACAGTTTCTATTATATATTTAGGATGTACATTGTATTATACAATTGTACAATGTACATACAAATACAATAAGCCATAATAAGTAGATTTATGGTTTGCGGAGTATTTAAGTAAATATTATCAAAATAATTAAACAATTTCATGTTTATGTTAAAATCTGTTTGTTTTGTATATAAAAGTGTAAAGATAAAATATGATTGGACATCTTCGTTAAAATGTACAAATAAAATTCTGCGTTGATTCCCACGAATAGAAACAAAAAAAATGACAACTTTTTAAAGTTCAAATAAAATTCTAAATTACGTATATTTTAAATATAATTAAGTTTGATATAATTTTTGCTTTGTTATGACGCTTTATCATCATCATTATATACTTTTCTGTGTTGTTTCATCTATAAATTTACGGGAGAATATTAAATATTGCAAAAATGAAATTGCTCCTTTGGGTCATAAAATCATAAAAAAAATATTTTATTGTTGGCATCAGTGTTGTTGGCATGAAACGGGGAGTTATCTAGCGAACACATTAAAAAAAAATTATTTACGTGTTCATTTTTATGTTTAAAATGCTATATAAAATATCTGAATTGGACAACGGAAAATATGGTGGTTGCTAGTTTGCTACATTCTGATTCTGTATGAATTGTGAAAACATATTCTTTCCTTTATTGTCATATCGTAAACTTTTGAAAACTAAATTACACCATTTTTTTTTTCTTTTAAATAGATAATCTTTGCAAAACTCGCATGCTTTATATTTAAAATTAAAATATTGCCATAAAATTGAAAATAAAAATTAATGTGTAAAAGAATGTGTTTTCAAGCCGTATAAAATAGATATTTGATTTTATTTGATTTTAAATTTTGAAAAGGTACATAAGTAGAATTTTACAAGTTAATAATAATGTTAATGGTTATCAATGATGATATTTTAGCAAGAAAAATTAAATTTACTTGTTTTTAGTATTGTCAAACTGCCAATCAATGGTCCCATATTACAGCAAACATTAAGTTTAATGAATGTATTATATTAGTATACTTCTTACACATGTGAAAAGGTTAAATTATTTACGTTCTCAAAAAATTTGTGATAAAAAGTGATCTAAAAGTGACCATCCGCATTACAACTTGGTGTTGGGTTTTTGGTGATGGAGAATTCATGTTAAATAGCACACTGGCATATATTTTATTAACTAACTATACAACAAGACATAAACTATGAACCAAAAATTAAATATTTAGATAAAATCTCGCAATATTTCTCTGAGTTTAACGAGATTTCAATGATCAATACATTTTTTAATAATTTTTTTTACTATGGAAGTTGGAAGCACAAAATCTTTGATCCAGACCCAATGTTGATACTAGACTTATGCAATATTGTTAGTCTTGGCTATCCCTATAAAATACAAAAACTTAATAAAAAGGTACATCTAGCTTTAATGGATGGACGACACATCTTAAAAAATTATTCCATTTTCGAGCGGCAACGAATATACAACTAATAAAAGCTCTTTCATATATAGCGCCTGGATATACAAAAAAATATAATAAAAAAATACGACTAAAATACTTTACTTAATATTTGTATGCACAGGCACCCTAAGATATTTTAGTTGGGTTTAAAGTATAAGCATTTCCGCAGTCGCTGTCGAGTATAGGATACAATAATTCAGATGGCTCATAACTCCAACCACATTTAATTTATATAATGTAATCTAGATTCATTATCTAATTAAAGAACCAAAAACAAGACGAAGTGTAACTAGCTGTAACTTTAAATGTTTTAGTGTATAAGATCAAATTTACTAATTTACGCAGACAGTTTTTGATACTCGGATATGATTTAGAAGTTTTCTGAATAACAATGGGTTCATTAAAGAAAGGTAGGTAATTCTAGAGCCAATTAATATAATCAACTTAAAACACAGTAAAATCTCATTATGTTAGGTAGCGGATATCCATAGACGATATGAAAGTGTACTTATACGGTAATTGTAAATTAGATCTTTTAATATAATGAAAAAAATTAAGATTATTTAAGATAAATATGTAATATATATTTAAAAGGTAATGTCTTAAATTTTTGTTAACAACTATCATTACATACTTTAATTATCATAATAGAGAGTCTTCATGGTTGAAAACGTAAAATAGAAAAATATATTAAATTAATTAAAGAAAACAACATTTTTTTTTCATATTATAGATAAATAACATCTCAGAAAAGTTTATGAATCATGCACGTGAAAAGAGCAGACTTCATGATTCACATAAAAAGAAAAAATTATAATTAAATAACAAAAAGAAAAAAAATAATCAAGAAAAATTACATGTTTTAAAATTTACCCTGGAGTAATTTCACTTCCTTTGTTCATTTATAAACATATAAACCAAAATTAACTAACATTTTTTTTTAACTACAAAACAAAACCTTTGATGATTTTAAAATAATTACTTTATTTCATAAACAACGTTTGCTTTAATAATAATTGTTTCTAAAAGAATAGAAAATACAAATCTTTTGTATTTCATATTTGTGGTACAGGTAAATAAGGTAAGGTACATTTTATTTCTCTATAAACCAAGCTTAATTTACAAATCATATTTATACAAAGTGAACATTTTTATGTTATTGTTACGAATATGATGTGTAAATGATAGATTTAATCTATTTATAATCTATGTCCATATGTCTTTACAAAATTATTAAACAATATATTTTTCATCTATTTGAAAATAATAGTCATTATAATAACAAAAAATACATTGATTATGGGATTATCTTACAAACAATGCTCTAATTTAAAAGGAAAGTTGAAAATTCTATAGTCAGCATGCTGATAGAAATCACGCAATACTAAACAACCAGAGAGATAATACTTTAATAAATATTTACTTATTTTTTTCAAATAATGTTGACATATAATCCGTACGTAATCCTTTACAAAAATGAATTGTAGGAATATGAATAGGCATTTCTGTATTAACATATTAATCTCGTTTTGTTTAGTCAATTTCATAGAAAATTAATTAAAAGAATATATAAAATATGCGTACAATACATATTACATATTAACGATATGTCATCGTAACTAAACCATGGACGCTAACCTACGACCTACAAAATAAAATTTAAAAATATATGAGGCTATTAAAATCGAAAACCGTTTATTCCATTTGCGCTGACAAGCGATTTTGTACCATATCGCTCTATACAATTAGAATCAAAATCGCCTGCCAGCGCAAATGGAATAAACGGTTTTTGATTCTAATAGTCTCATATATTACTATATATAATATATATATGAAACCCATGTATGTAATTACATTATCAATATCATTAACTTAACCGTGCGCATAGCAGGTTTGGCAATGTGCCAACCTTATAATCTTATGTGCGCGCAACGAAAGTATTTTTGAGCAAAAAGGAGATTTATTTAAAAAAAAAAAATTAACGGGTCATCGCGATTGATATGACTGTTCCGGTGGTATCAAGAGAGCTTGAGTCAGTTCTGACCGTACCGTGTATATATACAACATTTATTTATTTACAGAAATAGAAAACACTTAATGATAATGTGCGTGGAAATGAAAAATCAACCTTTTTTTGCTCTTCATAAACGAGTCTGTGTAATTTTGAAACAAGCTTTAACCTATGTAACTCACATTTAATTGATTTACATGTTCACTCTAGTATTATACTGAAATACACAAACATTTCATATAACATAGATTTAAACATTCATCACATTAAATATAATAAACATTAAATATTATTACCTGGTGGCCTGAGGTTATATTAACAATGCTTTTCTAATGATAATACACAACATTTTTGAATAAGAATTTCCGGTAGATGTGAAGTGTGTAAAGCCATAATGTAGATAAATAAATATACGCATACCATTCCACATAAATATATGGAAAATTAAATTTTCCCGAATGCTTTTATCATAATTTATATAAGTTTAAGTATTCATAGAAAGTAATAAAGTGAAATTGAGAAATATTATTATTATTATATTATTAAATAAAGTAAAATTGATTTTTGATAAAAATTCATAAACATATATTTAATATAAACGAACTCGACAGAGCATTTTATCGAAGTATCTTGTAACACCATTGAAGCTGTTGATTGTGACTAAAAGTTTATCAGCTTGATTTTGCTGGTGTTAAATAACTTTACATTTCCTCTGTGTATCATTCAGTATTATATTGCTATGTGTATGTCTGTGCTACACAAGGCAATATAATTTTTTTTTTGTGTTGTTACCTTAAATAATGTACCATAATAAGTGTATATAGTCTTTGATGTATATCAACCCACCTTAAGCTTATATCTACTCAACGAATGATATTATATATACACTTTAAGTTTATGCTTTTTTTTCTTCCTTCTTCATATTGTTACAATTTTATTATAACAATTCAATAAAAAATTTGAAAAGATATTTTGAAGATGAAAATTAAGGAACAAAGAGTAAACGAAAAAAGAGGAAGAAAAAAATACTGTGAAAGTAAAACATTTATATACCGTAATACCGTAAAATTACAATTAATTTTATTTTGTAAGCTATTTTGTAGAAAATTGTAACATATAATCTATTCATTTTCTATTTAAGTTTCTACATAATAAGTTGCTTTCATGTATTTTGTCGGTTTGGAAAATGTATAAGAATTTAAGAGCTTAAGAATTTGTTTTAATAATTATATATAGGAACCGATTATCGCTTATATGTATTTTATAAATTTTTATGATTGATGAATTTTAGGCTGGACGATTATTGTACTAAAGAAGTTATATTTGGCTTGACATTTTGATGATATATAAATTATTTACATCAGTTATTATTATATTAGATTGTATACATATTACATAAAGATGGGAACAAAAATATTTTTAATAAAAATATAAAACAAGTCAGTTTTACCAATCAATTGGTACAATGCTTCAGTTTTGTAGACAAAGCTAATAAAATCAGATTTTATGAGACATAAAATCATGAGCGATAATTCGAAACCTATTTTTATCTATAACGATTCACATTAATATTCGGACATCAAAAACCAAAAAAAAAAATGATGTTAATTTTAGGTTCGAATCTAATATATAAACAATATGGCGTTCTATGTATTTATCTATTCACTTATTTAAGATTAATTAATATGAGGAAACTATTGTCACTTTCCGTACATAACTCAAATAATTTAAAATAAATTCCCTAAAATACCGGTGGATAAGAGTTTCATATGTTACTATTGATTATCTGGAAAACCACCAAGATCTGTCTAGCAATAGATGATTAATTGAAACAAAGTAAATAATATAAATAAATTTGGTGACAAATTCATTACTATTCCAAAAAGAAATAAAAAAAAGAAGCAAATTGTTTTTTTTTCTTTTTAATATAGAATAAAAAGTTCTATTTTTTTCTTTAACAAAAAAAAAAATATAATTAAAATGTAACGTTAACATTAAAATATATTAAATTTGAATCTATATGGCATTCAATTAATCCGTACAGTTTTTTACCACAATTATTTTGATCAATTTAATAAATTTAAAAGTATCTACTGAATCAAAGTTAATTAAATATATTATAGAAAGTACAAATTAAGTATTTTAATGTAATTATTAACTTATTGCATAAGTCAACATCAAAACAATTTAAATTTTAAATATTAATTTAACGATGTCTTCCTTTCAATATTTCATTTGCTTCTGATTCTTTTATTTTAACATTCTTATAATGCTGTTGTCAAATACTTTAAAATTCATAAAACTTTTTCCATGCTTACATTAAAAAAATAAAAGCAAAAAAAATAATAATAAGAAAATCTATTTGCCTAAGTGCCAAAGTTTATTTATACATGTTTAGTACTTGTATTATACAATACCTATTCAAAAGTAGGAACAAGCTTCTTGTTGAAAATTATATAATAACCTCTGCTTTCAGGATGGTAAAAAAAAAAATGTAATCCTTTCAGTTCCTTCAACAAATTGGTTTAACAATCAAATGCTTTATTTGCTCTGTTATAAGCATAAAATTATGCTGCTTCTAACAATAATAACAATTTGATAAACTTTAAAACTTTCCCACTTTAATTTCATAAGAGCTTATACACAATGCACTAATTATTTTTGTTGCTTTTTATATCAGATTAACTTTTCAGTGTGAATCAAATTGTTGATGTTGAGTTTTATTGTACCGACCGCAAACAAGTATGAATTTCTCATGGAAAACGATTTCTAAGAATTTTAGTATAAATCTAATTATATTCTTAATTAACCTTTAATATTTTATTATTTCCTTATTTTCTCGGATTAATATCGCAATTCAATGAATTCCGTTAATATTCAAATAGATATTATACACATAGAATATGCCCCTTTAGTATATTTTTTTTTTTTTTTTTTATAGATGTTACACGTTCAAAATCAAAATGCTTACTGATTTTATAATGTTAACAACAGCATCTTGTTCTGTTAAAAAAAAAAAGCTTTACAAATGTGAATAATATAATGTTGATGCTTACCGGCATAAACATCGGACCGGTATCAGCGCAAGTGTTCTCTACGCATTATGGGCACTAGTTGCTTTTCTGTTTATTCTTTTCTTATTATAAATATATGTACAATTTCTTTACACATAATTATATTTATGTATGTTTGCATATATAAAATATTATGTTTTGCACGTAAAAAGTATTTAAAAGGAACGAAAGAATATAATTTAGATAATTGAGAAGGAACATTTTTTATGCAAATTAACGTAAGTACTTGAATGATATTTATTATTATTATTATTATTATTATTTTTTTTTTTTGTATATTTTGTATATTTTGTTTACGAAAGGTTTTATGCAAGAAAAAAAAAGATTATAAAAGAAAAAACAGATAGACAATTTCGTTTCTATACATTTATTATCTAAACGTTCCGCAGAGATAATTTGGCATTAATATGGATGAAATAATAACATGTCTGTTGGATCGAAAAAAAAAAATATTTGCGACAAACCACCTTGAAAAATATGTGCTAAATTTATATAAGCCTCCATAATAAATTTACAAAAATCAGGAATACTTTACATGTTTCATTTCACCTTGAATATTGAATGTGTTTAAAAAGCTTTATGTGTATTTTGGATATGTTCTCTTTTTACAGACTAAAGGATTTTCATCATAAATATTTTTTTTATTTTCAAACTAAATATTTGGAAGATACTGAAAAACAAAATGTAAATTCGTTAAAAGTATTTTCAGACAAAGAATATACAAACGAGTTCATGTACGTGACCTTTTTTTTAATTCAGATATCAACAAAATAATAATAAAAAAAAAAACAACAAAATTTCTTCAAATCAAACCATAATTTTGTATTTTACTTTTTCATTAAAATCAGCATTGATTTTCAACTTCTTTCTTTCTTTCTTTTTTCTGTCTAACCGCGTATCATATTGAATCTACCTGATGACAATTTATTTGTATTTATTTCTTATATTTTATCTTATTCAGAAAACAGGAAATTGTGCAAGAATCGAAACCTGGTTGCTATGGTTTATCGTGATGAATTGTATGACAATACCTAAATAGTCTTATCGAATGCCATTATTAATTTAAAATATAAATTATTTCTTATAAATTCATTGCGTTTTATAAAACACAATCTGTTTGGATTTATAATCAAATATATCTCATTTTGTTTATTTTTTATTTTTTTTATTTAAGTGTATTTTCTTCTCTTTCGCATTTGTTGCTTTTCAAGATAATAAAAATATGGAGGTATCAGGATATTATAGCAGCACGATTTTACTTTTTTATAAACGCTATAAAAATTGTAAATTTTATCCTGCAGAATCTAAAAACAATAAATAGCAATATTGATGTCGTTCAAAGTTTTGAAATGATATGATGGAAAATATTTTAAATTAAATTATTGAATAACAACATAAGAATATAATACCTCAGAATAATATTAGGTAATACCTATAATATTACACGGTTTTTTCTTATTTTGTATTATATTACCAACAAAGGATTACTGAGAGGACTCAACTCAAAAGGAAAATTTAAAATCACAGAATCTATATTCTTAAAATAAAGTAAATAAAAATATTTGCTTCAGCATTGTACTAGCAAAATTTTCACCATTCTATATTCTTTCAATGCGTGTATGTGTGTATTTAAAAAAAAAAAAAATTAAGATACAAATAACATGCGACAGGTTTCTTGCTTGCTCGAGACTGGGTACAAATATTTTGTTAGCAGTTAATGTTTTGAAATGGTTCCAAGAAATTTATTTTTATATTTTCTTCTTTTCATGATCATGTTTGTCTTTGTTTAACGTGCTGTAATTTAAGTTATAATCTCTGAAATATACAAAAATTGTTACGCTTTTAAAACTTTAATATTTATATTAAGACGCCGGGTTACTTTTACTTCAGTTTTGAAGTAATAATCAATAAAACTGTAATAACAGAATAATTCATTTTAATTTTTAAAATAAATTTAAACTTGATGATTCTTTTTACTAATACCAGCGATGATTCTTTTTACTAATGCATACCAGCACCATTTCAAACTCAACATTAATCTTATAAAATTCTTGTGAACAAATATTGAAGGCTTGTACCAAAAACTGAATTAACAACTTATTTTGTATTGTAAATTCTATTTATACAAAATAAAATAGTAAATTATAAGTTTCAAATAAATTTGTTAATGAAAAATTATATTGCTTACAATATTCACCCGACTGTAGATTTCTCGACAATTTCTAAATATTATCCAGTTTATCAAATCACAAATACTTTAAGATTATTGATATATCTTTTCTTACTCGACGTAAATGTTCACAAATTAAGTAAATAGTTACGCTACTTATAAGCGGAAAGTAATAAATAAGATCAAAATTAATTATGTCATAAAATATATGAATTCTACTTTATCGAAACCAAAAATAATTTAATAGCCAATAATTTGTTATTTAATTGATATATTGTAAGAATAAAGTTTATTGCGCTTATACGGCGAGAATGAAATTTATAGAATACATTGAGGGGTAAGTTTAATGTGGTTCGAATGCTTTGTTATATAATAATAATAATAGGATTGATGTTATGAAGGCAACAATAGGCATAATATTTTAAGAACCATGAAAATACGTATTATTTTACCGTCAAATATTTAGCTTATAGATAAATTTCTAGCATATATATATTGCTTTTGCACCATGATAGATGTGAATTCAAATATGTAGGTATTCATTGTGTGTGCTAAGATAATAAAACTTACTAAAAACCAAAATGCAGTAAAAAAATAATTATTCTTAGTGATGAAATGATAGCGTTATTCATCAATTAATAATGTGAATTTTCAAAATAACTTACAGTGCCTCTCATATATATTCGTACACTTAATTTTTTTTTAAGAAACACCTTATATTTTTTAGAAATATTATTTTTATTTTTTATTG
>JAABKK020021151.1:0-18438 GCA_011634745.2 Catotricha subobsoleta | reverse complement strand
ACACAGCACCAAGCCCCCCTCCCCCCCCAAAGCGTTACGTAATATATGAACAGCGCCTTAGTAGTTAAACATTTTTTTTTTAAATGCACATGAAGTTTTAATGGATGCATTGCAATAGAGCTGACAGCTGAACCGGTAGAGCGACGGGCAAAAAATGTCCAAAAAATATCAAGAAAATATCAAAAATACGTACCAGAAAACTATCAAAACCATATTTTAAAAAAATGTTAGACATACCAAAAAAAATTAGCCACTCTCATATCTAAATAAAAAAGTTGCCAATGGATTGGTACATACACGACTTCAATTTTGTAAAAAAAAAAAACATGTAGTCGAAAAAAAGGGGGCAGTACCCGAAAAACTAAAAATCGAAAAAATAAAATTGGCTCCCAAGACAAAAAAAAACGTGATATTAAAAAACGTCAGTATGTATATTTTTCTTTAAAAAAATTCATCGCCCAGCCAATCCTGAGATCAAAAAAAAAAACAATTTTCCAGAATTTCTTCAAAAATGAAGTAAAATATACCAGAAACGTATCTAAAAATAAATCCTGGAGATTCAAGCCAGTATATATATATTCCTTAAAAAAAATTCCGAGTCTTTTGGTATATCGACCATCAAAAACCGCCAGGCTAAACCTGAGATCCAAAAAAAAAAAAAAAATGACAAATTTTACAGAAATGAAGTCAAAAATGACTTCAACATAATACTTTTATTTTATTCATAAGCAGTCAAAAGTTAAATTTAATAATTAATTTACGTCATAATTTAAGACATAGAATTACATATTTATTTTAGACAAAATAAAAATCTTTTTGCTTATAATTATGTTACATTATGTAATATAAAATATAGTTTTTATTTTTCTTCTATCTATTGCAGCTCTCTTCTAGCCGAATTGAATGCAGTATACAACTGATAAGTTGCATTGATTTCAAACTTAATTTTTATAAAATTGTTTAAAGTCAAAGTTAAAGTCGTCATACAAAAAAAAATATGGTTGGCCGACTTATTTTGCTAAAGACAGGGGCGACGTGAATAAATGACACATAAAAAATGTCTTCAGGTATTATTTTGGCAATTTAAACAAAAAAGGGTAAATAAGTAACGATGCGAGGCTTCTTTTTATCACAAGGTCAAATTCGAACAAGTTTGAAACACCATACTCTACCAAAGTATAAAATGTTTTGTGATTGCTTTTTGTAGAACAAATAACGTAGATTGAAGAGGATTGTGTTAAATTATCATAAAGATTTCAAATCAGGGAATAATATAATATTTTCATAATAAAAATGAAAAAAATCTTGGTCATATTTCGGACATTTATGAGTATTGTATTTATTTTTTTGTTTTTATTCAAAAAGTCTGCAAATATTTTTTTGCCCATATTTCGTACGCATTCTTTAAACTAAAATTAAGTATAAAATATATATTTTATATTTCTCTCTTTAGAAATTTAGAATTCAAAAATTTTAAAAAACCAACTATATAATTTCGTATCGGAATAAAATCGTTAAAGGTTTAAGAATTTAGAATAATAGAATTTAAAAGTAGTAGTAAATAATTAAACAAAACAAAAGAAAACACACCTTTATCAATAAGCAGACGGTAATTTTATTAATAATATTAATTCAACAGTTGTTAAAATAAAAGAAAAATGAATACCTACGATAAATTATTTAAAAGAAATGAAATTATAAGCCTTTAGTGAGACCGGAAATTATTCACAATAGAAAAATAATTCAATTTAGCGATGCAACAAAATATCTGTTCACAAGAGCCAGTGAATTATTTAATTATGAATCTTCTCCAACATTTTTTGCTCATTATTATAATTGAAAATTCTGTATTATAAAAAAATGTTTGTATGTATTTTCCTACCTAACTACCTTAATAATAATTTTTGATATAATGCAGTCACTATTTATTTTCAATGGCAAATTCAGTTGGTGAAAAATTTAAAATATTTCACACAAAAGTAGGATTAAAATTTTGTACTTATAACTTAAATACAAGTTGCTAAATACATACAGAATTAGCTTAATGAAAATCTCGTTAAAAATCATATGAAATTGCTTTTAAAAGTCGTCTGAATATTTTAAAAAGAATTGTTTAAACTCGTTGCTTATGTATTACCGTACAAATTGTAACTATTCACAAACTGCTTTAAAAACAATATTCATGGTTTTAAAATTCATGGATGGAAACCCCTATTTTCCATTGCGCAATTTTAACAGTTTGAAATTACACATTTCTATAGAAAATACATTTTAGAGAAAAGGAGAAGTGCCTGCACATACATAATAGTTAATACACATACATACACAGATTGATAATAATATAATCGTTTCATACATTTTACAAGTGACTGCAGTTTATGTAATTCACGAAAAATGTATGCGCAGTCATTGTTTACGTTTCCCATACACTTACTTACCTACTTTTCATTATTGTATACCGGTTCGTGATTACTATTTCCTTATTTTGAGACGTTATTGTGTATTTAATAATTTTCACTATGCTTCCGCAAAACTGAATTTTCACTATATGTGTTGGCTCTATATATAGAGGTATATTTATATTTTATATATAATATATATATAATGTTATTATTATTATTGTAATAATGCAATGGAATAGAATATGTTGGATGGATGGATGGATGGATGGATGGATTGGATGAATGGCGCGCGCATTTAACCTTGCACTTCACCAACCAAAATTATATGGAAGTACAAAAAAGAAAATTTGTGATTTTCCACATTTTCCATGATGTTGTTTTGTTCATGTGTGTCGTAGTGTCTGGATGGAAAATATTATACGATGCGTTTTCTTTTTAATAATCATGCAATAATCATTCAGTACGGTACGAACCGTTCCTATGGTATGTTCGATATTGGCGCAACCGTTGACTAAAGAAAATTTCACTTTTCCATTCGAAAATAATCAACAACACGATTACGCGATTTTTTTTTTTCTTTCGTTTTATTTTATTTTCTGTAGTTGTTGGTGGACTGTTATCTCTTTGCATATGTTTTGTGTCGTCGCGGTAAAAAAAGTATACTCAACATTGTATTTTGGTCTAGACGGGACAATAACGGTGATGCTTTTGAATTGAACGTTAATTTAATTTTAAATTGTGTGTTTAATGTGTATTTAAAATGTTTTGAAAAAAAAAACAAGAGAAATTCTGTAAAAATGTTTGGATGAACGTGTTTTTGATGCTTTTCGGTTATACAATGGAATTTGGTAGCCCTTAAGTGCTATTAAAAAACAATTTTAAACTAAAAAGTGTGTTTATATTTTGGGCCGATCGAATAAACACTCAATATATTTTGAAAAGTTATTTTTTTTTTGTTGTGATTGTTTGAATCGTTTCAAAAATAAAATAAAAAAGCGGTAACACAGACTTTCTACCTACTATTACTATTTTCTTGTCATTTGGCATTCAGGCAGTTATTTATTATTGCAGAAAAGTAAAAAAAAAAAAAAAAATATATAGTGGGCCACCTTTTTTTTTATATGTATTTTCGTTTGTTTGTGGTCTTTATATAAATATAAACTGTGTGCTTTGTGCGTATTTATAGCTTTTTATAAATGGTCTAACGGAAATTTCATGAAATGGACTTTTTTCGGTGCGAAAAGTTTTTTTTAAACATTTTTTGACACATACTGAGATATACAACACACATCTGTACACTCAAACACGCATGCAAATAAACGTGAAAATATTTTTTATTTTTTTTTCATCTTAAATGTATTTGTATATACAAGATGTGGTAGCTTTAAAATGAAAATGGTTATTAATGGTTTTTTCCTTTTTATTTTGAAAATATCTGTACGATGTTTAAGAGTGTAAAAGTTGTTATGTAATGTTACAGTACGTTCAAATATACGCATTTGAGCTGGAGGATTTACAGTTTTCTATTTAAACGGATATTTCATTTGGAATATATATCTTTCACAATAAAATACATTACGCACAATTCACACAATCACAAAAGACGGATTAAATTTGGATAATTTTTTACGATCACAATTTCTTTTGAAAGGTAAATTGCTTTTTCTATCAATTTCGATTTATTTATTTATTTATTTGTTTTTTGAATGCACGAATTTGTTTGGTGTTTAAGTAAAATAATGTATTGAAAGTAAATTTGAACTAAATTTATTGAAAAAAAAAATGTATTAATCTACCAATTTTAGTCTGTTTCAAAAATATCTTATTTAAACTGGTTTTAATACAATTTCAGAGAGACCTCAAAAATAATTTTCGGTCAAATTATTCACATTATTCAAATTCAATTTTATTTTGTGCCTAGAAGTATTTCTTTATCTGAATAAGCTAAATTAAAATTTAAACATTTACGTATATTATATTTATACAATTTTATATAAATCAACCGAAGTTTATTTTTTATACCGATGGTTTTTCAACAAAAATCAAACAACCGCAATAAAATAAAACAATTCAGCTTAAAATGTACATCAAATTCTTTGAAATTCGATTCGTTAAACAATTTATACTTTTATACTTAACCTGATTTTTCCAGGGGCTAAAAAAAAAAATCTAAATAAATAACATTAACAGATGATGGAAATAAATTTTCTTTTGGTACTTGAGCAAAATAATTTTATCATTTGTTTAAAGCTTATATCACGAAACTTATTCTACTCCAGACTGTTTATGGGATACAATAATACACAACAGGATTTCTGTTTTTCGGCGCCAATCAACACATTTTATAAATAGAGAAAAATGATAGGTTTAGAATAAGTTAAGATATATCAACAATTTGATATTTAACGTAAAATATATCAAAAAATCCACTCGACTTCAGAAATAAATATATTATTTATTTATATTTTATTATTCAATTCTGGAAGTTTTGTCAATGAAGTTTTATTCTTCAATTTCTACTTCAGAACAAATCATCAATAAACAAAAAAAAGTTTTTAATAAATATTTTTAACATTAATGAAAAATATTCGGATAAATAACTTGTCATGATGTGTGATATTATAATTGTAATTATCTAAATTATCTAAATTATCTAAATGATGTACATAATAATAATAACAAAAAAAAAAGTGTTAAATTGCCAATCTTTAAAGTAATTACTTCTGATTCATTAACGTGCATCATTAAATAGCTTTTGTTAAAAGATTTTTTTTTTGAATCGGCTTAAAAATAATTCTTATTTTATCGAATTTATAGTTCCAGTTTCAGGAATGGTTTTATATATAGTCCAAATTTCTTATAATAAAAACTTTTTTTTTTATTGTACACAATCGATATTCGCATTTAAAATATTTAAAATAACATTTCTAGTGGTTTTGTTTTGATGGTTTTTTTTTCTAAAATATTTTTGTACAAATGTCAAAGTGATGCATACCTTCCATCATAGTCAGTCAGTAATTCTACAAATGCAACCAACCAAATATTGGGTATGTTGTAAAAAAAAAAAATACAGAAGCTTTTTTTTTAACATAAACAAACTGTGGGGGTAATATGAGCGTCGGTATACTACCCACTAGGGTGGGTTGAATTATTTTTCATACCTTCTACCATCATTTTTTTTTTAGTTGCATTTGATCACCTAATTAACGAGTTTAAAGGATTTTGAAAATAAATGGGTTCTACTATGTGCTCAAGGTCTGCGAAGTTGTGACAATCGGAATATTTAACCATGTTATTTCAAAATCGGATAACTACGAACTTCGTAGTAAACTACGAGTGTCCAATATATTATTTGAAATCTATTGACTTAAGCTATCTGTATAATTAAACAGAAACTCAATTAATTGTAACGGCCGAAAGATAGAATGCTTCAAACACGGTAAAATATTGCGCTTTTCACAACTTTTTAAAATTCTTTTAATACGGTAATCAGGAGATTAAATACAACTTAAAAAATGATGGTAGAAGGTATGAAAAAAAATTCGACCCACCCTACTACCCACTTACTTAAAAATATTTTCTGATGTATTTATGGTATTTTTACAAGTTTTTTTTTTATTACGCAAATTTACATAAAAAAAATATATGTTATATATATATATTCTGGTACACTTCAAAGAGAGCTTTGACATGACCTATTGGAATGTGAATACGATATTTTTCATGGTTTTTTCTTGAATGATTTCCGTTTGGAAACAAAAATAAATAAATATATTTTCTAAATTGTTTGTTTTTATTTTATATTTTAATTTGAATTTTTTTTTATTTTTGTTGTTTTTAATGCCCAATCAACATAAAACATAAAATAGGATACATTCAAAGCTTAGATACGGTCACGATTACACCGGCATCATTACCATCAGCCTATAAAGATATTAAACACATAGACACACAAAATAATAGAGAAGCGGAAGATGAAAGGATAATTGATAAAATAAAAATTCATGATAAAAAGTTTTGTGTTGGTTATTTAACAGATGTTTTGAAGTTCTGATCCCATACTCCAAACATGTATCATATTTAAATGTTATTTTAACATTAACAACAAACATATATAGTCGTCGGCAATTTAGTGTCTGTGGTATGAGCATGGAATTTTTCACAAAATTTTGTAAAATACGAGAGCACAAATGAATATATATAAATTTATATTTTAAGGAATTTTATTTATTTAAAAATAATTTGGAATTTGAGTAAAACCATGTTTTAAATGCAGAAAATATAATATTTATATGTATGCAAATGAGGCGACACTTGATCTGTTAATTCTTTATAGGTTAAGTGGTTTTTGATTTTGGTTAAGGTTTAGGTTTAGAACATTTTCAAGGTATAATAATAATATGTAATAGAAGTTTTAATTCCACTTCACATAACAATTGAATCATACAAATTTAGACATGTTTTACTGTTGATTAGCTTTCGGGTATAAATTTTAATAATGTCGAAGTTATATAACTTGAAAATATTATTAATATATATAAGCGTATATGAATTTGATTTCATTTAAATAGTATATAATAAGTTTAAGGCATTAACTCTTTCATCAAATTTATAACAAATTAAATATATTTCTGCGTTGTTGTCATAAAGTCATCATCAAGAAATATTCAAGTGGATATTTCAATTCGTTTCAATGTTTATGAATAACTTTGTTAATTGAGTCATCATTAATCAGCATTAACATTCTATTCGTTTTGTTTATGTGAAAAATAATTAATGATTTGATATCCATATTACATTAATTATTCTTTAGTAAATTTATTGTTATGCTCAAATTTTTTTTTTTTTTTCTTATTTTCTATTTCCTAATAACCGAAATAGTAGTCTTAATTTGTATATATAGTTCAATGTAATATTTCTTAAATTAATTTCTAATTTTCTTAATGCAAAATATCCATTTTAAAATACTTCAAAATGAACAAGATTAAATAAAATGTATTTTGCAGTTTCTCATTCGTATTAATATTTGCAAAAATTCATTCCTTCGCTTTTTTTTTTAAATTTATTTTTCATTAAACAAAAGCATATTATTTAAGTATATATTTTACATTTCACTATTCAACATAATAATAGAAAACTCGTTTCATACTTAGTCATAATCATCATTCACTGATGAGCATTGAACAGTGGGTGAAATATACATTATACAAAATTCTATACAGTGTAACTAACTGTCTGCTCTAATACACAAAAATATATATATTTTTTTTTGGTTTTTTCGCCGCACAAAAATATTTCAATTTGTTCACAAAAATACTGCATCATTTTGCGCATAGAGTTTTATAAAATAGAATCTATATTTTTGAAATAGACTATTATAGTGAAATGGAATTATGTTCACCGTATTATCATCATTTAGGCGAATATGTGAATGTAGCCGTACATTGTAGCATATAGTCGATTTTCATTTTCCTAAATAATTTATATTTATCAAATGTTTATATGGAATTAGTTTTAAAACAGTTCAAACAAACACCATAGAATTCATGTAAACAAAATGCATTTTTTTTCTCTCTATGGAATAACAAACGTTATTCCAAAAAGAAAACGAAAATATGAAACAAAACATATTAAATGTATGAACATAAATAATACTCATTTTTAGTCTCATTGCTGTCTTTTTATCATAAAGCATAAATCTTAAAGTCTACGTGAATTTGCAATTAATAAATTATAATTTGATGAATTCGTAATAGTAACCTTATTTAGGTCAAGGCTCAAGGTTACCATTAATTTAACCATAAAGTATCAATAAAGTATAAATATTATTTTCAACTATTCAACTCAACGCAAATTGTTCTAAAATATATTATATATTATTTTCAATTCAATACCAATTTAATGAAAATCACTTATCTCATTCTATTTACAATAAATGCGGAATTTGATTACAAACCAATTTAAAACCACTAATCGGTACAAATGTGAAATAAAACAATACTGAGACACGATGTACCACACCGTAAATTTTCTATATCCTCATATTTCTTGGTTAATAACAGATAATAGATACTTAGAGTTAGATTTATTTTCATGCCACATAAATCTAATCCAATATAAGACCTTCTCAAATAAAAAAATAAAAAATAAAAAACATTGTAGTGTGTATAACGTTTAATTTAACTTTAAAATTATTCATTCGATGTTTGAGTAAAAATAGAGTTTCTAAGAAAATGAAATAATTAAATCATTGAACAGAGTACAACTGAAGCATTTTGCATATATTTTAAAAATTAATGTAATTATGCTATTTTACTGCATGAATACCCATCACGATATTTAATATTTAAAATAATATCTAATTACAGAGAAATACTATAATTTGCTTAGAGTTGTTGGTTTTTTTTTTGTTTGCATTTATTTAGCGTTATTTTTTTAAAATTATTATTCAAGTGTTCTATAATTATACTATTTTACGTGCACGCGTACAATTGTATTTAATGTTAGATTATATTGTACACCTTTTCCCACCATAATAATTTACATTCACTTAAATGTATTAAATGCTTTGGCCCTAAGTAAATGAAGTCAGATTATGTTTATATTTTGAAAAGAGTCAGTTGTATTTGCTATATAATATCCAATGTTATTTTGAAAACGGATTATTATGGATTATGTATTCGATTGATTAAGGATTATTATAAATGTATCATCAACGAACGTTTGTTTATAGTCAATATATATTGCATCGATGTTTAATTTTTGGACTTAATTACTGTAGACATGTGTCATTAATTAAAATTGATTTTTTTTTTCGTACATTCGATATTTGTTGGGGAGTTCATTACATTAGTTCTTGTCTTATTATTATTATTTTTTTTTTTTCTTTTGTTAAGTAATAGGTGGATTCGAAGTAATGGTTTGTATTTTTATGTAGTTGATTTATATATGTCACTATATTATTATATATATGTGTATCTAAATTATATTCTAGCAGACCAACAAACCAAAATAATATTGATCCAAATAGAATTGTTCAATATATAATAATAGTCTTAATAATAATAACAATAATAATAAGAATATATAAAAGTATTAAGTGCCCTAAATTTGTTTCGAATTTCGATATATTAGTAATAAATAAGACCAATTTACTAGTGATTACTTTTACTTTACTTAGATTATTTTGTTTTATTTTTGATATCGTTTTTTTTTTTGTAATTGTATATGTGTGTAACGAAAGGAAGAAAAAACTTTTATATATTTTTTATTGGTATCGTGTTTTGTGTAGTTTAGATATGGGGGAGGGGGAGGGGGTGGAAATGCTTTTATACAAATATGCAGCAGCAAAATAATCTTTGATTTACTAATGCGACTAATGCTTTGTAGCTCTGACATAACTTAAACTTTCTCTAAACACCATCAGTTGATTTTATTTTCACAGTTTCAAATATCGAATTTGTGTTTTGCTTAGATTATTGGGGTGTCATTTGTTGTAAATTGTACTATCGATAATCAATTGATGAATTAATTTTTACGTTCATGTTTGCTTTTTTATTGTCTAATAGGATTTTGATAATTAATAATTAATTATGAACTAGATTGTACTGAAGTTTTCTAATCTGGTTTAACAACAAACATTTAAACTGCAAAGTAAAGGGAAAACGAAATTATCTTGTTGCATGTATTGTACCTATATTAAGTTTCTTTTTATACCATTATTATCCACTAATCGTTACTACAAGCTTCGAATCGTTTTTTTTTCTTTTTTATTTTTATTAAGTTCTTATTACATAAAATATGAACTTTTCATATTCCCTGTAGACATTATTACCGCATTATTTTCATAGATATGAATTTGTAATTTAGAGCAATGTTAAGCACATTGCTACAATTTAAATATCGTGAAACAATTTTCTGTGAAGTCGCTAATTCTAAAATTAGACGCTAATAATATTTATGTATCACGTTTATATTATAAGTAATTACAAAAATTGTTATTAATGTAACTTAAGACCCGGTAAACCGAAATTTTTATAGATAACAAAACTGCTAAAAGATGTTATATTATTCTTTATTGTAACCGTATATAACAAATGTAGTTAAGTAATACAGTGGAATCTCGAAAATTAGAATCGATCGAAAATTAAAATAGCAAAAATCAAAGTCGTTCGAAAATAAGACACGCGAAAATCAAAATTCCTCTGAAATTATAATCAGTATATTCTTAGATTCTTAGATTCGTGATTTTCACTGTAATTAACGAGTAAAAGTCACAATGTCGGTTTTAGCCGTCAATTGTGGATGCGATCTTAATTGTGATCATGGCGTAGTAAATTATATTGACCACATTAAAAATATGTTTTCGCATTTCAACTTAATTTTTTTTTCATATGCGTACAGTTACATAATTTTTAGCAAATACAAAACCAACAAATTAATAATAAGAATATATGCTGAGAAAATGTATCACAAAATTAAACACATACAAGAATAAGTCATATTGAAGTTTACAAAATTCTTAGAAATTTCATATTTCATATTTATTCACATTAATAACAAATTTGTATCAAAATATCTTTAAAAAAAAACCTTTAATCTTGTATACATTATAGATTGTTCAAGAACCGACAGTGGTAAAAACTGAAATAAATTTTGAAATGAAATTGTGCAATGGATATATTTTCTTCATATTGTTACTATCTGATTGAAGGTACACAAAAACAAAAACTTAAATTCCGTTTCATTTTGAATCCATCCATAGTCTATTTAAAAAAAAACCTTTTTCAATCATTGGAGTTGAACGTACCTACGAGCAATTTATTAAAGAAGACTGATTATAGATATGATAAATAATTCATTCATTCAATCCATTCGAATGTATAATCAAATCTATAATATAAGGTCATTATGGTATGTCCAAGTAAAAAACAAAACATATGGTTAAATTTTCGTAAATTTCAAACTACTTTGGTTTTTTTTCATGTACAATATTCTATATTTATATTAAAAAAAAAACTGTTTTATAATATATTGTTATATAATTATTGGTGGAATAAAACAAATGAAATAAAAAAAAAATAAAAAACAAATGAATAACTACTTATATGATTTAAGGATTTTTTAATATATTTACATTTGTTTGCTTATTTGAACAATTTAGTTCGCACAATAATATACAAAAATACAAAATCATTCATTGATAAATTGAGAGGGATCATCGCTTAAATGAATTGAAAAAAATGCAAACGACTAAAATTTTTATTTTAGGTTTTAAAATAAATCAAACAAAAGTCCATTTGGTTTTACTTTTTTTTTTTTTTTTTACAGATTTCCAATTAAGAAAAAAGGTATTTTTAGATTCTAGCTCGTCCCTTTTCAAATTAACTGTTATGCATCGCCTTAAAATTATTATATCGGTATTTAGTATTTTCTTTTTGAGTTACCATTCAATATTTCCATGAAAAGTTTAATTTTTACTGACAACTGCAACTGCAACTCGCGCCAATATTTTCCGTTAAGAAAGCAATGCATCACTAATATAAAATATATTTACAGCTCATAATAATTTTCAGAACATCAATTAAGTTAATTTTAAGTAATAAATATAATCCAAATTATCATTATATATCAAATTTATTGTTATTTGCTACATACATTCAACATGTTCATTACCTGATAGAAATGCGAGTAAATCATAAATCGTCTAAATTAATTGGCAAGTAAAGCTGACCCCAGCATTTTTTAGTCCAAATATGTTTAGCCTCACATTTATTATGCTCACGCAGAGGCCATATGCTTCCAGAGGCGGCCGCACCTCAATATTCTTCTTTTTTTTTAGTATTTCTATTTATCTCTTGTCGAAATGTTACATAATAATGCAATTTTTTATTCAAGCTGCAAGTACTTAATCTGAAATATAAACCTGAGAATAATAATTTTATTCATAGAAATGTGTATTCACTTCGTATAAAATGAAAAAATGATAAGTCGATAGCCTGATACATACAAAGAACATATTTGTTCGGTAACTACACTCAATGTTATACCAATAGACCTCAGAAACAGTATTCAGTTTATTTTTTGATCGTACATACTTAATGGTCGAAAGATTATGAAATAGAAATACATATTTATGAAAATGTTTTCATATATCGCGACTTGTGGCCTACGTACCGTACAGAGCTTTTCTGTTTCCATTCTATTTTAGCGGCTGTTATTTTTTTCTTTTTTAGCTATATCCTTTGTGAAAAAAATATTGGTGCGCCTCTTCTTATAATGAAATTCACACCATACATAAGGAATTCCAAGTTATATTTTTGAACCATCATACCATAAATATACCTCATTATGATGTGAAATATTTTATAATAAAAGAGGGTATTATTTATGGTATGAGGAACATCCATATTATTAAGTTTGATCAGTACAATTAAAGCTGAGCAAAAAATTGGACCGACTTATTCGCACTCGTATTTTAATTTCTGTTTATCTGCACAATATGGTTCGTTTTTATAAATTTAAAAGCTTTAAAATCATATACACTTACACAAAATTTATGTAAATAATTCAAAAAAATAAAAAGAATAATAATAAAAATTGTGTGAATAATATGAAAGAAATAGGTTTAATTTCGATTTAATTTTTTTTTTTAGTGTAATTCTGATGCACTAAATTAATATCAACATTTTAATTCTTCAAAATTTTACAAACAACTTATTCAGGATTAAAAAAAAATAATAAAGAAACGAATTTGTGAAAAATGTGATACCAAATCACTGCCGACCCTGAGCAAGATGCAATTACATAATTGTTCATTATATATTACAGTGAAAATTTTCAGAGGCGGAACTCCTTTTTAACGTAAACTCGCCACGGAAAAAGATTTCACCTAATTAAAGTTTTCATACAAATTTTACCCTTTTTGACGGAAACTCTTCAGAAGCGAATGCCGATAAATTTTCTTATTCCTGAGCAAAAATATCAGTACATTTAGCAAAAACCTTCAAAAGGCCGAAAATTCTAGATAAATTTTTGTACTAATACATTTGATTTTATTTTTTCGGATTTTTTTTTTGTTTTTTGAATAAATCATTTTACTAAAATGTCTTAAAAACTCATGTTTCTTGTAGAAAGCAAAAAAAATCGACAAAAATTCTTATTTTTTCATCCAATGGTATGCAAATTTCCAAAGGAAAATTAATTTTCAGTAATTTGGGAAAAGAAAAATCATGGGTTCAAAGCTCTTAGAAGCCAACCGAGCCCATGATTCGTGGAGAAAACACCAGAAATGGTCACTTTATTTTTTTTTATCCTTATAGTTTTTAAAAATATTTTGTTGTTTTTCTATACCAAAAGTAATTTTTTGCAAATTCGTATTTATTCATCAAAAAAGAAAAGTAATTTTTTGACTTATGTTTTCATCTTAATTGTGATGCAATTACGTATGTTTTCACAAAAAAATATATATAAAAAAAAGTCGACCTATATCTAGTAACAATAATTGTCTAAAAAAAAATGCAGTGTGGCACAATGGGACATATATAAATGTGAAAATAACCCCTTTAATGAATGTTTTGACGTAAAAAATTAAAAAATAAATATTATGCTCATTGATTTATAGTTACTAATGTAACTATTGGGTCGTGGTTGTGGCTACAAGAAAATTGTGCGTTAAGTCTACGTGAATGATTAACATTTCAAAATACATTTCTCATTTTTTTTAAATAAAACTTTAGAACTCATTTGGTGCCAATATATTTTATAAGATGAAATAACATTTCTTCAAAAATATATATTTTTTAAATTATTGTGTTTTTTCTGTCGATAAAACGAAGAAAAAATATGTGTCCCATTGTGGAACACCCCTGTGTTACAATGGAACGTTTGTAGTCATGCTACTTTCAATTCTCTCAGTCAAAGCATAGTTAATTTTTCCGTTTATACAGGAAGATTCTACGAAAACAACGATCACAAAAGTCTTTGGATCAGATTAATTATTCTCGAGTTATGATATATATATTAGGGTGGTTCGTTTTTTGTATGGGAGTTCCAAAAGGTTAAAATTTTGGAACTGGATGCGCGGTGGCTAAAATTTAAATTTAAATTTTAAAATGCAAAATAATAAAAAAAAAAGTGACTACATAAACTAAACAATGTTTTTTTAAATTTAAAAATAGATATTCTTTAATAAAATCGGTTAAGACGAAATTATTAAATCGGTGATAAAGTTATTTTAATAGTTTCGTTTTAAAAGATTTTTAGTTAAGAATTACGATGTTTGAATAAAAAAAAAATGTTGCTATTTTTGGGTTAAACCGATCGGTTATAGATAACTTATGTAGCTACAAAATACTTTTTAATCATTGAAAATAATGAAATATTACAGATTAAGTTGAACTTTTCTCGATTTTATGTTCGCAAGATCGTCTAGTTAACATGACAACATTGTCAATTGAAGATGAAATTTGTAATTCAATTGAATATAACCAGATCATCGATTATTTTGCGAACATAAAATCGAGAAAAGTTCAACTTACTTAAAACAATTGTAGTAATATTTTATTATTTTCAAATGTTTAAATATTTTGTTCAAACATTAATTTTACAGCAACTCTGACATTATTATTTAGAAATATATTTAAATTTATGTGAAATTATTGAAAATTTTAAAGGAAAATGAATGATTAAAAACCTTTATTCTCAATAAAATAATATTTTAAACCAAATTTAAATTATATTTATTTTTACTAAAAATTTAAAAACATTCAGCGGCAAAATTTCAATCTCGCCTCAGGCGGCAAATATCCACGCAGCGGCACTGTCTAAGGTGGAACATTTTTTGGGTTCCTTAAATGTCCGTCTTTGAGGATTTTCACAGTATTATTTATCATTTTGTCTTGCTAATAATTTATTGTTCATTCATTTGTTATACTTTACTACGTTCACATGAAAAATATTTACGAGAAATAAAGAATTGTTATTATTTTATTTTAAAGATATTCTTTATTTTTATTGTTTAGTTTGTTCAAGTCACGTGTTTATATAAAATGTATATATATATGACTTTATGGCCCAAAATAAATATGTAAGAAAGCTACTGTTGACTAGAAAATGAAAAGAATAAAGAAAAGATGTGTGTTTAACATTGGATTTGACCGTGCTATAATACTGCATATAATATGAGTTTTTTTTTGCTATATTGCGCTGAAACCAAGATAAGTAGCGTGTGGCAAATTTCCAAAATATTTTTATACCGGTTGGAGGTTGGGTTATTATAGCCATCAGACTAACATACGAACATAAATTTACGTTAATGGTATGGCTAGCCAAAAACTATTTTAATATTAAAATGCTTGAAGAATAGAGATTTTCATATATATTAATACTATATATAAGTAGTTTCTGTTAAATGTTAGACAGACATGATAGTTAGTGACAGTTAAATGTATGAAATTGCATTGCGTATGCAAAATGTTTTAATAATGGTAATTTTAGTGGTGTCTAAGAGTTCAAATTCTGTATATTGACATAAAAAGAAAATTGTTTTTGGATTTTACTAACATTCAACTGTTTACAATATTGACTTTAATTGCGAATAAGCAAAATATATTTCTTAATTTCACAAAAATTCAATCACCCTCAACAATATCGTCCCTAAAAATGAAATCAAATGAAAAACAATTTTAGTAAATCCTACTTGGAAAAAATGTTTATGATGTGAAATTTACTCGCATACCTAAGCGACCGATGTTATATTGAAATCACTATCTCTCCAAATTGTGTAAATAAACTTAATAAAATGTCAAATAAGTCTTACAAAATATGTTTGTTGCTCAGCATGTGATCAATGAATGTCCGAATGTTAATCATGAATAAGTCGCCCTCCTATAATATTTTTATTTTAATTAATTTCTATTATACAGTGGAGGTAGTATGACACTAAAATAAGTGGTAGTTATATAGGGTTTGGTTAAAATAATATTTTGTATTTTGCTTTAGTTAAGTACCTATTTAATGTCTGAAATCAGAGACGAAGTTCAAAATCTTATAAACTGACTTAATTATAATTTCATTATGTATGTATGAATATTTAAAGATTGACTGAATTTTAAGACTTTTTTGATTTGGAGCTGATTGATTATCAATTGGTTTTGCCGTTAAATTTAAACAGGTGAAGAAAAGAAATTATCATCAGAATTTGAAAATATGAAAGTCAAAACCGCATAACATGGATGTTTCTAAAATGATTTTTAAGAAATGATGTACACCTTTACAAATTCAAACTTCAAAACGGTTATGTTTTCTTTATTTATTTCTTTTATTTTTGTTTTCAATCTTCAGATGACAACCCTGCCACAAAATGTTATATTATGTAGTTTTATTATACGTATCTTCGACCATAGCTATGTAAAAATCGACCTACGACATTCAATTATTTCTTTTCCTTAAATTTCTCCCTTTCATCTTTATTTATAGCTGCACCTATCCCTATTGATTTAACTACATTCTTAAATCCTATATTGTTATATACGTAAATATCATTCACGTTTGAAATGGTGATGGTGAATTTAATAAGAATATCTTTTAATAAAAATACCTTTTAAATTGTATCACATATTCGTCTATGGAAAAGTGCACCTATCGCATTCATTCATTCATTCATTCATTCATTCATCGCTACAATGACATTGTTATACATAGTAAGGATAATAATATCTTTCTTTTTCTCTCCCCTAAAAATAAAAATATTTTCTATAAACTTAAATAAAAATAAATTGCATACGTATCTACTCTGTTTGTATATGATATATACGCAACGTGGATATAATGCAGCAGAAAGTAGCAAGTTGGTTAATATAAAGAAACATACTTGGGCTTATAGACAGTAAAGTGTACATTTATTTATTTGAAGCCAATGCAATTTCTTTATACGAAACAATCTACTTACAGCAGGCTATACAGAAATATATACGTATATAAATCTAGAGGTGTTCTATTACTATTACGAATTGGTAATGCCAATTTATAGACATTCTACTATAAACATACATTCATATTATACGATACATACTCTCAATCAGAGCAACTTCAGTCTTATAGCCTCTATATGTTCATTTCATATTTATTTTATAATGCAAAGGGATTGGTTTATTTGTTATATTCGATAGAAGTCCTAATATTCATATATATGATTATATAGACGATTGTATATATAAGATTATATGTATAGACGATTGATAAAGGATTAGTTTTAATAATGCCTTCATTAGTACATTGTGTTTGCATGGATGTTGGTATGTATGTGTGCATTTGTGTATTGTGTGCTAAATGTGTATGTTTTACGATAATATAATACATGTAGTAGAATTAAGATTATTGGTGATGTTGTAGAAATAGAAATAAATATATGAATGCATTCAACTAAGCTAAGTTACATATACAATTTATCGTATAGAGACTTTATATAGAGGGTGGCAATGATAAAGAAGGATTAAAAGCGACCCGCATTGTAAATATTTATTTTCAAAATAAACGTATTATTTTCTTTTCATGTGGATAAGTACTATTGCGAAATAAGTTAATAATATTATTCATGATGTTGGCAAATTTTAATGTTATTTTAAGCAATGAATCATAATTTCGTATTATTATAATTTTATGCTTACGAAAATATTATCATTATTTGACAATTTCTAAATTATGTATGATTATAACAATTATCTATATCGACTATACATTTGTACTTAAGTACTTCCGTTTTGCTTATCATTAATTTACCGTATTTTTCAAAGCAAATAATAAACAACGAATGATTATTTATGTATTTATTTATTCATTAAATATGAATATTACTTACCCGTACGCCTATACAACCTGAATGACAGAATGCTAACGACGAAAAAAAAAAATAGTAATGTTAGCATAATGTACAATAGGGTGGATCGATCTTTTGTAATACCCCCGGTACCACTGTTTTCTGAGTTGCATTTTGTCTCAAGATTACCGTCATATTTTTTTTTTTTTTTTGCGAATT
>JAABKK020021140.1:0-18440 GCA_011634745.2 Catotricha subobsoleta | reverse complement strand
ATTCAGCAATATTTGCATAATAAGCAAATCCACAATCAAATTGTAGCATGAACTAATGTTCATGTACAATAATTATTCAGTCTTGTTTAATGAGAAGAACAGTTAATAACTCAAAGCTGAGCATAATATAAATACTATAATTAATATATAAACAAATAATCCAATAATTATCAAATAAAGAGTGTTTGTGTTAATAAATATAGTGTATCTATTCCAATATTCTTAACCCATCCACTATATCTGTCTCTCTGAGTTTCTTGCTATAAATAAAATTAGAATTCCCGATATTTGAATTTTGAGCCAATTTTAACTCATGTCATTTTTAATTCGTCAGTTTTCGCGTACAAAATTATATCATTTCAGTAGCTATGGTGTATATCAGTATATGTAAATGTATGGTACATTCAATTTTAATTTAATATTCCTGCGGATAGCGTAAATAAATGCAACTAAATGTTAAAAATATTTAACTTAACCTCAATATGTGTGATGTATCACACAATACCCGTGAAACATTGTATTACACAATACTGAAATTTTAAAGACAATAGACATTTTTTAAATGAAAAAATTTTCTAAAAAAATATCATTTATTTTGCATGAAATAATTTATTCTATAAAAATATTAAATAAAAAAAATTTATAAGACGACCCTATTCGATAGCTCAATTTAGTTTCTACATGTATTGCAGCTGGGACAATGAATGCTAAGCATAATAATATTTATGAATATTAAAATAACAAAACAATAGAACACCACAGATTTTATAAAATACATAGAAATTGTTCCAACTAATTCTCATTAATTTGTGTTAATTTATTTTGTAACGCCACTTTGGTCACGTGACCATTGCATATGTTTTAAAAGCTCAAATGAAAAAATATATATATACTGATTTGTTGATGTTGGTGTTGTGACAAACACAATAAAGTACTCTTATATATCAAGTCATACATTGAACAGTTGACGTAGTTTATTCTAGTTAGATATATAAAAAAAAGAGTTATACATTTTTCTTTTATTTTTAATGGTTTTAATTATAAACTAAATGGAATTTTTATTAGGAAAACCCTTTCGTGTTAACGATGACGACTGTGTTTGGTAATATGTTTTGCATAAATTTATGAATAACGAAAAAGAACAATGTCATAAAATATAATGGCAGTCTATTTAAGGTGGAATAATCAAGGACATAGAAATATTATAAATTATTGCATTAATAATGAAATAAGGGATTTGCACAGATTTCGATAAAATACAATCCCTATATTTCCTTAGAGCGATATATTTATTCAATATGAATTACTTAATTAAAATTTATGCTAAACTTCAAAATATGAAACGATAAAATGGTAAACAAAAATAAAATAATATTAATTGTGAAAAATCTATTTAACCGATTTTATTATTTTCTTTCATTCAAAAGGGTGTAGATGTTGAATAAGAAAAAGTGAAAATATTTTAAAGCTTTGAATAGATGGCGCAAGAAATGAAGAAAGGAATAACCTAAATATTTAGTTTCTTAATTTTTTTAAATTTTCTGCTCAGTAAATCAAATATAAATTTGGGTTTTTGTTCAGTATTTAAAATACACTTCTACAGTAAAATAAATAGATTCGTACAGTAATTAAAATAAAGTTTCAATAAAATGATAGTAATCGTGCAGTAGAATGTGTAATTGTTAAGTAAAAAAAAATAAAGTTGCAGTAGGATGAAATAATTGTGTAGTAAAATGTGTAGTTTTGAAGTAAAAAAAAATAAAGTTGCAGTAATAAAAAATAATATTGCGGCATAATTTCTAAAGTTTCAGTACAAAAATAAATAAACTTGCTGTAGAATAGAGTAATTGTGCAGTAATTATGACTTGTAAACGCAACAAATTTTGTTTAATGCAATTATAAAAAAATATTTTTAATCGTTTCAATTCGTTTTTCGAGCACTTAACCAACGTTAAACAGCATAATACAGGAGGAATTAATCGGAATTGTGAAATTCAAATTTCGAGTACACACACACATTCACGCGATTCTAAAATGTGATTCTAATAACACTTGACGCTGCATCGCATTCACCCAATTTTTCTTTTGTTAGTTTATTAATTGAAATGCAGTGATAACGTAACGAAATTATTATAATGGATAAAGATGGATTTCCCATCTTAGTAATTGGAACCACTGCAACTTTATTTTTTTTTACTGAACAAAAAATTTGTTGCGTTTTTTTAATAGATATTTGCAAGAATTTTCATTAGTGGTGTTTTTAATATTTTAATTGAAAATTGTCATATTCACTTTTTAACTTTCTTATTTAAATATATTCCCTATTTTGGTAATTTATGAGTTTATTTATCCAAATACATATATTGTAGCAACTTTAAATGCAATATAGATAGACATGTTATTCAATAAGGCAATGAGATAACTTGGATCCAGTAAAAATGAGAAAAAAGTGATTTCCTTTAGATTTATTTTACTTATGACGGTTGTGACTTTTAAGAAATAAGGAAAGTGGAAATCATCACCTCGAATTCAATATGCAATAGAGATTAATTAATTAAAAAAGATTCTCACAAGCTCACCCCATAATTAGTTTCCCATATACCTATATTCACTTGGAGGTGGTGATTTCTATAGTAACAACTTTATTTCTATAGTAACAAAAGTTTTTATAACGTAATATCCTTATTGGCTACTACATGGTTAGCAACAACAATGATAAGTATTTATCAACTGTCTCATATTAAATAAAACTAAATTAATTAAAATAAATAAGAGCTATTTTAAAATTTCATTTAAAATAATTATTTCATTTGTAAAGCAAGATATGTTGGAGAATTAAATATTAATTAGGAGAATAATAGCTTACTATACATACGTATACTTATACATTATACATAGATGCTATATATAAGTATTCATTTTAAAATTACACATTCCTTTTCCTATTAATATTTCTTCTATTTTTATTTTTTTGTTCTATTAAATTTCATTCTGAATATTCAATAGTTTTTTTTATAGGGCACTGCACGCATATAAAAATAGCAATAAAAATAATATAAATTGTTTAAAAGACATAAAAATTATAAATAAATCGTCAATATGCTTTCTTTCTTCATAAATCAATAATGAAATGATAATTCACATCAGCGGGTGGTCCAATATAGTGTAGTGATTGCGTAATAATGCACCCCATCTTCATAAATATAAATCAAGGGTGCAATAATATAAAAATACGAACTGCGACTGTAAATAGAAATAGACATAGCGATCATTGCATTGGCCATTGTTATGAATGCTATGAGATTAGACTCAAGGGAGTTTATACGTTTTCTTCTAATATTTACAAATTAAATGTTTATTAAGGAATCATTACTAAATTGCAAACTTTCAATTTTTATATAATTTCATCTGTAATCTTTTATATATACATATGCTTGTAGAATAATATTTATGGACACTATAGCTATAGTGTATTAAAATTGCTATTTGTATTGTAAGGTCGCTGATTCACACTGATCGAATATCGAGGATGTTTATTGTAAGGTGATACTATATAAGAATATAAGCAACCAATAGTTAAATCAATGTAAATGAAAGGCATATGTTAAAAAATTTAAGTGTATTCAATATTCATATTCACCCTAGAAATTAATATATAAATTGGCTATTATTTTTAACATTTCTTATAATATCGAGCGATCTACCCCTTGAACATAAATAGGAGTGTTATTCAAAAATAACATAAGCTATCTCAGAATCTACTTCAGCTTACAGACGCCGAAACATAGAAAAGAGCATAATATTATTGTTGCATTATATTATATGAAATCTAAACTACTAAATTCAATGCGCACGCGACTTTTGATGACGTATGAATGACATAACACGCGTATAAGGAGACACGTGTCCTTGCAATAATACTGCACTAACATATTTTTTTTTATAAAAATAAATAAAAGTTTTTTTGTTTATTTTTTTTCTAAATTTAAGCATAAAGTCGCAGAAAATTTTAAAAAGTTCTATTCAATTTTGCATAGTTTGCGCAATAAAATTTTGA
This sequence comes from Catotricha subobsoleta, assembly GCA_011634745.2. Lineage (NCBI taxonomy): Eukaryota > Metazoa > Arthropoda > Insecta > Diptera > Cecidomyiidae > Catotricha > Catotricha subobsoleta. The sequence goes on along the minus strand of JAABKK020021140.1, from coordinate 14,383 downwards.
TGCTGTCTATTATGTTAATAAATATTAATAAAAGTACTGATGTTTTTTTTATATTTTGTATACAAAAAAAATCGTTGATTTTGTTGTCACTACAAGTGTAAATATATTTTAGATCGCATTTGAATTGCCTACAATTATATTTATAGTTGATTTCATAATTAAAGTACTTATTTATATTCAAAAATAAAACATAGCTTGAACATAATTTTAGTCTATTGAGTAAAAGGAAATTCTGTCTGCGCCTCAAGCATATTCTACCGTCGCTCGTACTGTATTGATTTTTTTTCTTTCTTAGACTTTAACTCTATGTATTTTTCCATTTTGTTTGCATAACTTATACATATAAATATTGGCATTTAACCGTTTCTCCATCTTTCAGATCTTTTAATGTGATATACTTATGTTATAGGCGTTATCCAATTTTAATTAAAAAAAAATAATATTCAACTGTTTCAGCTTTTAATAATTATTTAAATAAATAGAAAATGTGTATAGTATTCAAGTTGTGTACTATATATTCAGAAAAGAATATATTATATATTTTAATTGAAAGAGTTTTCCGAGTAATAGTATTTGATTTTACATTACATTATAAAAAAAGATGTTTCTGCATCATAATTCATTATTTTAATATAATATTAAATTAACTGCCTAACTGATCCCCACCTAATTGGGATCAGTTAAATAAGTGTTGAAAGAATTTTAAATCATGAAAATTAATTTTAAGTCAATATTCAGTTGATGGAATCACTTAAGTGCTAAGAGAAGTTGAAATTATGAAATTTAATTTTAAATTACGTTTATTCTAAACCCTTAAATTAGTTTTCTAACTAACTATTTAAGTGTTTTTTAAAGAAGTTTGTGAATATAATATCGAGATTAACTTAGAAATATGAATCAGTTCTGAAACTTATGCACCTAACAAAGTGTAAGAAAATGTGTTACAACACGGTTTTTAAATACTATGGTGTGTGTATACTTACAGCGAGGTCTATATATAATATAATCTGACTCATAAAAACATAGAAATTGTACGTTTTATCTTACCGGAAATGAAGTTAGCAGTGCGCGGCAAGTTCTGCTTGTGTTCTTGATGAAGCAGACAGGGGAATATTTTAATGGTTTAAATTTGAAATTATATAAAATAAGGATGAAAAATGGGTGGTATTGCTGATTTCATTTATAAAAAAAAAGACGAATTAGCAAATTCTTCACTGAAAACAAAATAAATTGATTTGTTTGTTTTTATTGAAATTTTAATGTTAATTTTATTTTTAAACATTTTCACATTGAACAGAATTGATTTTCTGTATCGTTAGAAAAGTTATTAATTTTATGTTAATAACTGTGTGTGCATGTCCTTTAAATAAATTATACTCATCGCATTGGTATTATTTCTTAATTAAAAGTGAAAATAATTTTAACTATATACTCAATTTAAATTGGTTAAATTGGATCGTAACCGCTACTCCCTAGAAAGAAAAAATCTTATAGTAATTTCCCACAATGTTTATACAGATTCTACTGTTGACATGTTAAGGGTACTTAACATCAACATATACTGAGCATCATAATATTTTCATTCCCTTCATAGAAATTATTTGTTGACATGATGCATTATCATCCTCATGATCGAAATATAATTGAAATGGTTTAATACCAACACTTCTAATTCCCATGATGTAATGTGTAATGGTACTCGAAACTAATCCTATTTAAGTCGATGATTTTCTGATAGAGCTTATTATATTCAGTGTACACACTTTAGATATTAGACAATAAGACCATGTAATTCGGGAATTTGTTTAAGATGATAATTATTATTTTAAGAGTTAAAAAAACTCAAAGATTTTAATAAAAATGGAAAAGTGACGAAAGGTAAAGGGGTTCAAGTTCAATAATGATTATTTCCAATTCCAATACAACACTTTTCCAATTAATACAAAACAAATACATATACTTATTAACACATTAAAAAAAAGCGAAAATGTTCTATTTATATGTGCTTGGGCCAAAGGGTAATAAATTAATATTTATAGAAAGTAACTACATGACGATTAGGTTTAAGAACTATTATATTCACACCCATTCAACAGCGAATAAATAAATAAATAAACAATTACATCGAATATTGTTCAAATTCAGTCATAACCATTATTGTAAATAAATTGACTTTTTGATTTTTTATAAATTGTTGCCACACTTTAGGGGTAGGTTCCCACGAACTGATATTGACTGCACCGCATAACGGCATACACTAGTGGATATTTTAGATATACAATGATTGTTAGATCATGATGCACGCAATACCAATAAGTATGTTCTCACCCTTCTGTAATAAGACCATTCAGTTCTAGATAGAAAATAGACAACAACAATATGATAATGGGTGAACTGAATAGATACTTTGATTAAAAAAAAAAAGCGATTATGAATATGATTTAACATGACAGGCATATGTTAAAGACTCCCCTCTGTGTTCATTTTAATATTTATTATGTATTTTGGTGCGACAAGAAAATATGTTTTCCTATGCATAAATAAATTTAATTGTTATTTAGAAAATCAATGAGTTAATAAAACAAAAAAGATAGCCATTGCATAATGGATATAAGTACTTATTCGCGGAACCAAAACATCATCACATCATTCCACCGAAAGTATCATTTCAATCTAATTGGAATATTTTTCATCTGAGCAAAATATGTAGAAGGCAGCAAACAGTACCAACAATAATAATAATCAAAGAATAATATTATTTTTACACAATTTTCACATAAAATCACGAAAAAAAGAAAATAAACCAATAGACTACACTATCCTATACAGTCCCATGAATTGCATTACCAAGGGCAATAAATATATTATAAAAACGGACGATACAAACAATAATATGAGGGAACTTGAAAAATACAAATCAAATGGTTTTTAGAAAAATGTTTTGGGTAAAAATTTATCGCGCGTGAAAGTAAAGGGGAGTGTGTGTGAATCTGTTGAATGAAAAGTATTTATTTAGATTTGACTTGTGCAATATTGTTGGTATCATATTTCTTTTACTTTTTCTTTTATTGCGAACGCTAAGGCTAAGGGATGAATTTGGATGTACATTGTACACTGAGCTCCGCCAGTTAATATAATATTTTGTAAGAAATATAAATAGGTTTGCCATTATTAAAAGCACAATATATTTGAAAATCACATAACTCTATTACTTGCCATTCTGCAATTTATGTTTATATCTACCAAAAATGCCATTAGCTACTTTATATAGCCTGATAGCTATGACAGTTATATAAAATATTTTTGATCGCGTGTCTTCATTGTTTAATTTAAGTGACAAAGTACATATGAAAATGTATAAATTCATTTACTGTTTTATCGGCTAGCAGTTGAACATGAATTTATTATATAAATAACTTATATCTAGTCAAATAAGTTGAAACCGAGGCTTATCAAGTTGATGCGATATTCGTAAAATAGTATTGTTTATTATTATTTTTATTGCATGCATTTATTATATATAATCTGTTATATTCTATTAAACGCAGTAAATTTTTATTTATCGCATTGAACTTATGTTTTGCTTATTTCCTGTTTTCATTAAGGATTTGATTTAATATTTTGAAGGAGAAATTACTTTATAGAATTAAAGTTTATTTCCATGTAGCGATATTTAATTGGAGCGTGTACTTGTCGAAAAGCATCCATATAATTCTGGTTCAACTCTTAAATTAAAGCAAAGAGTAAAAAAAATAGCTTGATTATATTTTTTAGTTGATTCATTACCTTTTCTCCGAAAATTGAGTAGAAAATTAAATATTGTATCCTAACCATTTTTTATTTAATATTTAATTGCCAGAAAATACAGTTTATCATTTTATATTTCGCATTAAAACATAATTTATATTAATGAATTTTGCATAAAATTTTAACAATAATTATTCTCTTCATAGAAATTCATTAATTATGACTTGGTAAATTTCATAAATTCATATTCTATTGAAGTTGTAACACGCGTACTAATTTTCTACTTTCTTGGTTTCTAGTGCTTTAACGAATGCTACTGTTGTGCATATCCGCATCTCCAGGCTGTTGATTATATAAAACTCTCAATTATCCAACATAACATTTTTGTCATTACAATTCACAGCATATTGAAATATAAATCTAAAAATTAACAAAACTACCAGATGTTCTTCAAATTTGAGTTGAGTATCCAACGTTGGTAGCTCAGGTTATAAGAGCTTTTTCAAGATTTGTTGGATGGAAAAGGGTGCTGTGATATTTACTCCTAATGTTCGCTCCTGTGAATAAAAAAAAATGATTGAATGAAAAATGTAAATATGTAAACAATAGAAAATCTTTAATAGAGTTCTCTTGTTCTGTTTTAATTCAATAGAACTTGTGTCCTTTACGCAAAAATAAAGTTGGCTGTAACTTATATGAAAGTATTTCATAAATAAATTTTGAATGAAATTATGATATATAAATGAATAATGTGGTAGATATACCCAGAAAAATTGTTGCAAGTAATACTATTTGTATCAGCGGAGGATTGTTTCAACATTTAAGTGGTAGTATCTAATGCATATAGATGTATTTGAATTCAATGTTATACTTATCATCAAAGACAATGTAAAAATATATGTGAATTTAGCAGGTATTAGGTAAGGAAGGAAAAGGAAATGGATAATACATCCGTCTCTGTTTCGATCATTGGTAATGAAATAGAACAATATTTGCAACCCTTACAGAGCTTAGCAACAACATTACTGACACACCTACCGGATTCTCATTGGCGGTTGCTAAGGGTCGAAAATGTAAAACCTTATACGCCCTTAGCCATCAGCTATGCATATTTTATATTGCGCGCATTTATATTTATATGTTTAATATGAAGTGGCAAGTGCACAGTAGTAGCAGTATATTGTTATACATTATCCGTTTGATTCTTTATTACATTTCGTATAAACGGGTTGTTTAAAGCGATGTTATTGATATTTTATAAAACATTTCACATTTGTCGTCACGACGCGATAGTCGACGGTGCGGATTACTAAAATTTAGTTCCAAAATTTAATATTATATAAACCAAAACCAGATTATTGTTTTGCCATAATATTGTCGTTGTCGGTATTACATCGTGTGCTAGTGTACGTAGAATTTCGAATATGTGTTAAGTTCCATATAACATAAACGGTATTAGCTAACAGCTATAGTCTACCGGATGTAGAGGTGTCCGGTAATGGTAACTGGTTCCGATCGTCATTCTTTCCTGTTCCTTTTCCTATTCCGTTGTGAGCTTTCGTGAGCCCCGTTGCTTTTTGTGGACCGGCGACAGTGACACAATTTGACTGGCTCAATATGAAGAAAAGTGGAATGGAAATAAATAGTTTGTGGTTTTCCTTCGATTTCGTGTGTTTTTGTTGTGTATTGTAATACGTCACGTCGTGGCTGTGTATTTTTTTTTTTTATATACAAATAAATAAATAAATATTCTCTAGTGTGCTTTTGTAAAGAGATTTTCTTAAGGCGTATAAGAATTTATAGGCCGATGATACGCGCTGAGCATAGTAAATAATAAAAACACTTTACGGATATTTCATTAGTGTTATTAACGACAATTTAATACTTCCTATTTTAATAAATTTGTCTATGGTATTACAAAAAATCTTTTGAACGGTATATTGTGATTAAGTGTTAAAGAATAAATGTTGTTTCAGTTGTTTAATAATACGAAGAAACAATCAAACATATTTAAAAGGATTTTCTTATCAAAAGATGTTAGATATTAAAAGCTCTGCAGACTATTTAAGTCGCTCAGCTGGATCATTTAGTAACTTTTCAATGTTGTTTGCCGGTAAAGTAAAAATTTAGTTTATATTTTTATTTAATTTTGTCATTAACTTTAACAAAGGTTAAATAATTGCTTAGCATGTTCATTCTTTTTTTCTGTATCTATTTGTTAAGTTTTTGAAATAAGTGCGTAAGAAAATGTACTTGGTCACAAAATAAAGAATGCGGATAAACCTAGATTTTATTAATGGATAAATTCGTAATATTTGCTACCATTAGTCTCTTAATTTCCTATTTAATAACATTTTAGGATTAATTAATTTTTATTACGCATATTTAGGTATTATTTCAGATTGATAATCAGTCTTAAGGGTAATTAAAAATAGATCAAAATATCTTTCTAACAGAGGTCTGCACGAACATGTCCATGAACTTTTTATCTCAATCTTTGGGAGACGTTATGAAGTTTTTCTCCCATAAACAAGTATAGACATACGCGCAGAGAGAACATAAACATCTTGAAAACGTCATGGAGGGGCCATGGACATGTCCATGCAGACCCTCTGCTTTATATTCACCTATATAACGATAACGAACATATATAATTACCACTAACGAATAATAGGTATTCTGACATTTAATGTATCAGTGCAGTAGTAAGGATCTTAACAAGGAACGATCGAAAATAGTTGAGTACAGCGATAATTGATTTAACTTGCTCGTAAACGGCCTATGAAAATGAAAATAAATTGGTAGAGCTCCGATTGAGTGAGTATTTCATAAGCGGCTCATTAAAAAAATGAAATTATAATTAGAACCTTACCATCATTGTTTCATTAAGCAATTTACAATTAAATATTTTTACAAAGCTGCTATCTCAAGTATTGACCGACACTGACTTATTTCTGACATAGGTATACTGTACGTGTACATATAATTATATAAATGAAATAAAACATATATAAATTCCTTTTATATTTAAATTTTTTCTATTTTACAAATTAAAAAGGCGGTGATTTGAAACTTGAAATTCACAAGCAATATAACTAAAATTGATTTATTTATTAGCCAACAATTGAATATTTCTGCATTCAGACCAAATATTATCTATAACAATTTGTCGTATAAATGATCAAATATTGCCTAGTTGTGACTTTAGGTTTTATTCGAATAGCCAAATATATATGTACTAAAATATCGCGTAATCGAGATAACTTACTTTGATATATCATACTGTCGATGTTAGAAAATTTGCAAGTTTTACTCTTAAAAACGAATTTAATATGGATACACATACAATGAAAAAAATATCCGCCACATTTATAAGACATAAATGAAAAAAACAAAGCTTTTTTTAAAGCATTTTCATGAATAATATTTATCTGAAATGACTTACGGGTAATTTAAAAGAATAAAATTAAGATAAAAAAAAAACAAATAAAACTTTAAAATTGTAGAAATATTTGATTATTAATAATGAAATGTAAATGACATGTAAATTGTAAATAGCTGTTACAGCTATTTGAAATTTATTTGTGGGTTAACATAGCTGACGTCAAATATATAAAATAGTTCAGACTATTTTTTATGTTAAAGTTAACACGAATTAAACCAGAGAATACGCATATATATCCTGTTGCGATCGCAGCCCGTTGGTTGTTATAATATTAAATAAATAAAATAAAATAAAGAAAAAGGTACAAACAAAGTTTTTCCCATATATATTTAAAATACCTGTATTATTAGAGACAGAAATAGAGATGATTGTGACAGAAATGTATGAATTACATAATTTGTTTTTTTCTATCTAGATAAGATAAAGCATTTTTAAAAATTGTATCTAGAAAAGATACAGATAATTAATTAATTAATGATCGAAAGTCTTTTTATAACTTAGATACAGATAATAAAAAAATATAATCTAGATGATAAATTAAAAAAATCTAGATAATATTTAGATAATATTTCGAAAATTTGTGTGGGAAATTAAAGGTTATTATTTAATTTTTCAACTTTTATTAAATATTGAAATTCAACGTAGAACGTAGAACAAATTTTTTTTTTTTTTTTTTTAAATCTATTATCTAGATAAAGACATGACATTAATTTAGATAATAGATTAGATTTATATAAAAATGAGAAATTTATCTAGATAATTATCTAGGTAACATTTTATCTGTTATCTCGAAGAAATTATCCCAAAATACCACATTTTGGTGTAGTATTTAGGTAAGAAAGTCAAATTGAAACTTATAGTGGAATCGCGTATAAACTATAAACACATATAATTCATATAAGATATTATAAATGAATAGTTCTTGTCTATATTTTTATAGCAAAAATGTTAAAGTTGATTAGAATCCCAAATATTTTATTAAGGAAAAATTTGATGGTTGTTATATGTTCTTGTTCATAATGACGAAAATTATTATTCATTAAGATTTTCATTGAATTATAAATAACTTTGATTGGTATTATACAATTCAATATAATATGTAATAGGAAATAAATGATATGCCCTAGTAAAATAATTAATAAGTAATTTACATAAATTTGTGTAAATATATGGCGATTGTGAAAATAACACTTTCGAAAAATAACAGTTAAAACAGTAAAAACAGTATCATTTTCTGTCGCATTTATTTATTATTTAATTACAAATTACAAATAATCATTAAATAGGTTATCCATATTATATTCCAGAGCCCGCTCCATTTCCCTTCAAGATAGGCTGGGGACTAGCCCCACAAACAACTTCTAGTCCAACTTTTTTACATCAATCGCCCACCACCAGTACTAGTAGTAGTGAAAATGCAACTGGTACAACAATTAATCATAGAAATTCGACAGAAAATAGAGATCCTGCCGATTCATGTAAAGGATTTTTATTCATATTTCTCATAATTTATTTCAATATTATTATTTGTACGGATTTAAAAATATAATATTTTCTTTTATTTTTTCAGATTCATCGTACAAAACTTCATGGGGATCACATAGCACAACCCAATCGCAAGGTAAATCCCGACACATTCATTTATATATGGTTATAAATTAACATTAAAAGTGTACTATTTTATATTAACTATAACTATTGATTAAAGATAAATCTGCTGTTTTCGTATTAAAATATCATGAAAAACAATTTAACTTCAGGCACTAAACAGAAAAACACAAAAAAAAATTAAAATTTCTGTTTGAAAATCGCTTGGTGTAAATAATTTTATAAAATAAATATTATTTCAAAGACGATGCCTTTCTAACGAGATGCCTAACCCCAAATATAACTGAAGCGCATAATGCTAAAGGCATTTACTTTAAAATGTCAAAGTTGGTGCTACAAATTACACCCTCAAAGCGCCCTAAGATCTTTTCGCTTTTTTTGTTTTGTTTTATTAGCAGCATACTTTGCACACCCTGTCTATGCAAGCAAATCCATCCATACGTACAATACTATTTAAGTTTTTGAAGTTATAGTTAAATGGTTGAACTTTTCTATATTATCATTCATTGTCTCATAATAAAAGCAATATAATGGATTATGTTTCAAAATATTCTTACAAAGGATTCTGCAAAATGAGAATTGCTTCTGGCCATTTTAAGCGATGTCTTTTTGGATGTTAAAATTCATATAACAACCAAAACCATATTATTCTGCATGATGGGTGCCGTATTATGTTATTGCTTAGACAGTATTGCAATGAAAAAGTAAGCATCACTATATCACTGTATTCTCTAATTTAAAATCCATAAATACTAGCAAGCTATACCATACTAGTATATTATCAAGAGGCGCTGTGATTTTAAATTAGAATGGCTCTTATTGTTCAATTCGTATTTTATGTAATAACATATAAGATGAATTAGAGATTGACTTTTATCGATTATTATAGCTGTTTGCTAAATTTTCATAAAAGGACATTAAGATTGTTCTGTAAAAATCTGAAAAATTGTTAATATTTTTATTCAAAATAAATTAAGACAATTTTGAAAAGACAGATTTTAATTTATTAATGATAAATAACACCTTTAAGTTATCTATTTAACTAAAACTAAAAATGTACAAAATGTACGTAAGGAAAATTCTATATTCGATTACCTAAACAAGACAACATATATTATATATAATACTCCTATACCTATATAATATATATATTATATTATATATTTTCTTTGAATTTCATAATAATTACATAAATTAAAAATAAATTCATCACGTTCGCGCTAATTAATATTTTTCTCGTTTGAAACTTACCTAAATGTCTAATACAAAAATTATTTTTAGTTTAACCTTTGCTTCCTTCTCTAGGCTAATCAATTCAACATTTAAACCATAACATTGTGCCTGATAATGTAAAATTAGCCCTAAATGGGACCATTTAATTATTGCATTGCTCAACTAAACCGTCGCCTCTAAACCATTTCATTCAAATAAATTAAGCAATAATAAAATATTTAATTGCACATTGACAATGGCCAACAATTACTGAATAGTGCACATTTATACATATATTTGGAAATGCTATAAACACAAAGTACATATAATCGGATAAACCAGGTTCATGTTTCAAATTCCAAATAATATATATATATAGCATACCCCAATAAATCGCATCAGCAATAGTGTAAATCTGGTTTTGATTTCCATTTATCCAACATAGAATATTTTAGTGCATTTTTGAATGTATAAATTCATCAGATTGATGATGACTATTCTAAAGAGCTATACAAATAAATATAAACAATTTTAAATGCTTTGATGATATTTCACTATTTGATTGGCTTAACACAAACAATAGCTATTGCTTTTTTCTATTATTGGATTTGGTTTCTGGTGACCAAATGTAGATAAAAGAATTTTACAATATGATGGGTAGAAGATAATCAAAATGTTTTTATATGGGTGTATTTTTGTTCCCTGGTTGTGTCTTAATTAGGCTGTATGGTTATAGTACAGTTTTGTTAAATGATAGTTATGATGAATCTTATAGTTAATTGATTTTCAGTTGACATATTGCTACGAATAAAGATTAACTAAAGGATGCGCTGCGATTTCGTGAAATGGTCGTGAAATGATTGGAAAATTGAAAGTAAGCCATAGAAAATTCGTATTTAAATTTAATTTTATTAGAACATTTTTAATGAATGTTAAATATATCAAACACAACAATTATCGAAATGAGATATCAATACCATTTTCAAAAGTACAAAATTAAAATATAAATTTTGCAGTGTGCAATTCCTAAGCGATATTTATATTTTTATTTTTGAATATTCAAACGCACGAATTTTCTTTTGGTTCGCTTTGAATTTCAGTCATTTCACGACCATTTCATGAAAATGCAGCTTTAACAGTGTTTTCTAAATGAACAAAAACCAGTTTAGATGCATGCTTCTCGAGCTAATTTCAAATATAATTCATTTGTGTTGAAAGTTAAAATATTTTAATTATTATTTAATTGATTATCTAATAAATAGTTAAGGCCAGTCGAAATTATTTTAAAATAAATGTTTTTAAAAGCGAAACTTCTGTGTACAATACAATAATTTCTAAACTCAAAATCATCGAGCATTACTAATAAAACTTAAAGATAAAAATTTCATTCGTTTCAAGTTCACTTTTTAAAATTTCATGTGCGGTTGGTTTCTCACTGAAATCTAAATTCTTTGCTTGAACAAAAATTTGTTATTATAACTTTTCTTTTCATTAAATTCAATAAATCAAAATCTTTTGATATTTTCAATTTTCAGCAATTGCAAAATAAAATAAACAAATAAAAATTTGTTTTTGTTTGAACATACCAAACTATGTAAAACAAATGTTTTTTTACTTGAATCTACAAAAAAAAAAAATCTGGAATGGAAATATAAATAATAAATCCTATTTTACTGATTTTGCCTTTTTTACTTTCACGGATTAATGCATTCAACAATCAAATATACACATCGCAAGACTACCATTATACTATTTATTATATCAACTCGTTGCGTGTATTGTTAACGTAGAATTCAGTAAAAATAAAGATCAAAGTGTTTTTCAATTTTTATAGAATTTTCACTAATCTTCTTCGAACAAATTGCTGGTAGATACAATAAAAAGGGTGACAATCACACAAACGAATAAGTGAATTAAATTTAAAATGTTTATACTAGCATATAAGTAATCCATATATATTTTTTTATTTGCTAACAAAAAAATAATAGATTTTGATAATTTCAAAATCTTTCTTAATGCATCACTTAATTTAACTAATTAGTAGAAAAACGCATCGGTTTTTTTCATTTTGTTTTTTATTTGGTTACAGGTTACACATCTAATACCTTGAGCAGTGTGGGTGTAGGAAAAACAGCATTAGATGCACATTCACATTTTAGGCAACCAGGTGAGTACCACAACATAAACGTAAGCATTGATGGCTTAATGTCAATAGGGTCTTATTATATTTAATATACTTTCTTTATCAAAGAATAAACATATGGAGTAAGATAGAAAAACAAATTTTTTCGTATTTCATACAATGCACACTAAAACTTGAATTCTAATAATATATATTTACACATAGACATAGACTAAACTAGTTATAGACCGTATAAAGACGGTACATTAGACCATATATATACGGTTTATAGACTATTTCGAGACTGCAATGCCTATTGGGGTCCATATGCGAAAAAGAATTATTAATTTACCTACAATTAATAATAAGTATATCCATATAGTGATATATGGAGTTACGGAAATTAGACAACGCTACGCTTCTTAAAATTTTTAAAACTTCAAAGTTACTCTTTGCTTATCGTTTTTTATTTAAATTATTTATGATAAAATAAAATTACAATTTACTAAAAAAAAATTCACAGAAAAAATCACCTCGATCAGGATTTGATTTTAATCTCTTGTGAAAACTTTTATATCTTTTTTAGTATTATCTTAAATTCTTGATAACTGAGGGTAGAGGATTTGTCTAGAAAGCAGAAGCTCTCGGCTTCAAACCACGATCGAGGCGATATTTTTTTCTTTGGACATTTTTCAATAAAATGTAATTTTAACAAAAATATAAGCTAAATAACAAAAGCTAAAACATCCACACATTTATCGGTATTTTATGTTTTAAATGACAAAACAGATTTTCTTATCAGAATATTAAATATACCGGTAGCCCGTCAATTTCAACTGAAGTAAATTCATTTAATCAAATTTATCTAAAAAAAAAATCATCGAAAAAAATATCATATAATGTGAAATTGTTTCATTGCCGTGAATATGATACGGTTGTTCTTTTGGTATTAATATTGATAAATTAAAAAATGTCAAAATTGCTCTTGATACTGTAAAAATTATTAACCTATAGTAAATTTGTGTGATTTATCCAGATTCCAAAACAAAACAAATAGTTTTATAGTGAACATACTTTTGAAAATAAATTATCTTAAACTTTGTTTTATAAAATTTTCTTATGCAACCTTTCTTGAAGAAGTTCCTGGCGCCTATCATTAGATATATTTTGATTTTTGGTAATATTATTTTCTTCTTTACTTTCATCATCATTAAATAAAATTTAAAAAATAAGAAAGTAAATATATCAATTACTACTCTTGATCTGTATAAAAACATATATAGCATGAAATATGGCATGAAGTTGTATTTTAGTACCAATTTAGAAATTTTATCAATACCAAAAAAAATTACCAAAAGTTCAACCCTGATATTATGCATTTTTTGTTATCGTGAGCATAGCAGCATAAATTAACAAAAATATTATAAATATATTATTATTATTCTTCTACAAATTAATGACTCGATACAACAACGTACTTTCTATAAGATACAATGCTTGATATATTTGGTGTAAATCAGGGCATAAAATAAGGAAAATTCATTACTGCAAAAGCAAATCCTGGCGAAGCCGGAGGCGATTTTTTTTTCATCTACTATGCCTAATTTGCTTTGAAATTGACACACTAAATAATATAACATATACTAAAAATAGTTTCAATTTTGTTGTCATCATCATTACTGGATTTTATATGAAAAATGATTGACACAGTGAAACAATTTTGAAAAAAGTTGTTGTGAATCATACTTCATTAGTACAGTTTCATAAGTTTTTTTAAATAAAAATTAATCGTAAAAACCGTTTTCCTCCATCGCGTCCAGATTTTTTTTTTTAGTTTTAACCGTTTTTGGAATTTGGGGAAAATTTGCCCGTTTTTTTGTATTTATTTTTCTTTTATGGCGGATGGCCCCTAAAATTTTATTTTCGGATTTTGATGATCAATATACCAAAAAACACAGATTTTTTTTAAGGATATATATATACATACTGACGTTTTTTTTAATATTAGGTTTTTTGTCTTGGGATCCAATCTTCTTTTTTATTTTAGTTTTTATATGTTGTGGTTTTCGGTTCTAAAATTTTCAAAATTATTTTAGAATTTCTTCAAAATATCAATTTTACTTTTTTGACTACGATTTTAATTTAATTTTTATTCACGATTTTTGAAAATAAAAAGATTATTCAAAATAAAGTTGCATTTCTAAAAATTGTTCCTCACATCCGAAGGAAGAACCACATATAATTAATAT
>JAABKK020021139.1:0-49114 GCA_011634745.2 Catotricha subobsoleta | reverse complement strand
AAACAACAAAAAAGTAATGATGAGGAAGTTTTTTTTAGCATCGAAATTATCAATAAAAAAAATAAAAAAATTTGACTTTCCTGTCTCATTTTATATTTACTAAATAGAGCTATAATAATAATTCACATCAACATAGATATTTGATCATATTTCGAATATAAAATTACCATAAATATTTTATTTACAGTAAATTTACTTACTTAAGACAAAAATATTATTTAAAAAAAAAAAAATGTATTCAGCTCTCTAAACGCTTTATTTATGTTTCTTTCTAAATAATATGCGTAATCAAATAAAATTAAAAAAATATGTTTGTGGGCTGTTTGCTTTATTTCCATTTAATAATATAGCTATGAGTTCATAAAATGCAGATATGTCGCTGTTTGCGTACAGGTGCAATCAATTATGAAATGATGAAAATTTGTCATATTTGCTATCAAGCAAATATTCATTCATTGTTAATCTTTCATTTTATTTAAATAAAACATAAAGTAAATAAAAATGAATTCTTTCGTTAGATTGATTGTGTCATTCAAGTATTACGTATGTAATAATTATAGGTTGATCTACAAATACCTTTCATTTTATGTATTATTTTGCTTTTTTTTTTAGTTTTCTTGAAATTCTTACACACATAGTGGGTCTCAAAAATATTTTGGTAATTTAAAAATTTCCGATTCTTTGTTTTCTTGTTTGTTTTCGAGGGGTAGGAGGACACTAGTTGGAATCAGGGGCCACAGGTCTTGGAATCATTTGGAATCTTTGGTTGGAATCTTGGAATCATTAAGATTTTTTCTAAAAATTGTCGCCAAAGCGATGGATTCAGGGCCACAACTCTTGGAATCATTTGGACTCTTTTGATATTCATTCCAAAGATTCCAAAAAAAAATTGAATCAGGGGCTACGATTTGGCCTGTGTTCTAACTCCTACCCCTCGTTTGTTTTCATGTTTGTTGTTAAATTATTTAAAAAAAAATTCATGTAATTAAGTAATTGATAGAACATCGCTGCATTATAAAATTCTTAATAAATAAAATAAATGATTATTTCTTAATAGAGTACGCCGACCAAATTATTCTGTTATATAGAAAAGAAAGTAATTGTTATAGAACATTAAATATCATATTTATTTTATTTAATTATAGCGCAATTTTAAATGGTTTTCTCCTTACACCGTGTTCAAATTTAATAAAATTTCAAAAATATTTCTCAAAATAGGCTTCATACGATGGCACAGATTTACATAAAAATGTATGCATTTATATACTGCACGCATGTCAGGTTTTGGCACTCGCAGTCAATTCTGGTTGTCGTCAGAAAAATCTTGCAAAATTGCCGATTGCCAAAAATTGCATATTTCTAAATAGATTTTTTTTTTAATTAGATCATATTTCTCCATTCTGAAAACACTTTGTATATTTAGTTTAACATCATTTAACAGAAAATTAAATAAAACATGCATTTTATTTTTTTCGGCGTACACTATTGAATGAAAAACAAATTGTCTCAATTTAAATATTGATATATAATAAGATATGGAAGAATGCATAAAATCATTTTGATAATTTTGAAAAGCAGTAACATAATAGCCATGGTTGCTTTTTTTATATTAATTGTTCGCTTCAACGCTCTTTCTAATCGACAAATTTATGTCAATAGAGCCTATGTACATTTCTGTGGACTATGCAACAAGCATGACATTCTAATGGAATTATTAAGCCGTGCAATAAGAATCAAAATCGCCTAGCACTGAATGTAGGTCATGTTCTATCTATATATTCAAAAATTTTGGTATAAGCCAGTGATGGATTTGATGATCTGCATATTTTCTTCAGATCATTAGGTTATAAACATGACATTATCTAAAAAAATAATATTGCGAATATATAATATTTTGTAAACTGTTTGACTATATTCTAAATTATTAAATTAATATTTTAAATTTAAATAATATTTTCATTAATTTCATTGAACAATCATTTTTAACTGATTATTTAAAAAAAAAAATCGTTTTGATCCTTTTGTGTTTTTAAAAGAAATAGATCAACACAAAATATATCAAAATGATCTGATCTATATTTCGATCTTTCATAGATCCGATCGCGATCCGTACCAAACACTTGGTATATAAGTCTGTGCCTATGAATCTCAGATAATGAAATATTTACCTTGACCAGGTACACGGATAAAACCAAGAACATAGACGTTAATCATAAAAAGTAAATATAATAATTGCACATCAGAAATGAATTATTGTAAATCTATCTAAATTATTATGGCATTTGAAATTTCTTAAAAATACTTAAATAAAAATCAAAACACTTTCTTTTTTATTAAAAATTGTTTTTTTTTTTTTTTTGTTAATATTTTATTTTTATTTCATGTTCAAATATCAAAAGTAATATTTTAAATGTTGGCCATATTATTTTAACAAAATATGTGATCAAAACTTATTTCAAAAAGATTGAATTAAATAATTTAAATTTTACTTTTTCGAAAAACGAAATAATAATAATAAATTTTCAGCTGTACACACAAACGCAACGTAGCAGCAGCTACTAAAGACTATAAATGAACAATGTGCTATTCGTTAATAAATTTTTGATAATAATAATAATAAAAAGAATAATAATAGAAGACATTATATTATCATCACGTTCAATTAGTTTTTTTTTTTTTTTTATCAAATTTTTCTATTTCGTGCCAATGTTGAAAAAAAAAGAAGAGTGTTTTTATTTTTAACTGGCATAATGTTAATTCACGCATAAAATGTGTAATTGTAAATGATGTAATAATGAAGTTATTTTTTATTTTTTTACAGAAAAAATCATAATTCTCATCGATAAGAATAAGTGACGGGGACGTATTGAGTGCGTTGTTGTTTGTCGTGCTAGTTTAATTATTAGTTTATTTAACTTTTTTTGTTTCAGGCTTTCCAGCGCTTGAATTTTGATCAGCTTCAGGTAAATCACTTTCCTTCTTACGATCCTTTTTTGATTTTTCACCAGCCACCTTTGGTGTACGTTTCTTTAATAAATGCTTTTCGGCTAATTTTTCACGTTTCGCTCTTAAGAAATTATTAATAAATTGAAATATTAAATATCCTTGCAATGCAAATACAGAAAATAGAGCAACGGTTGACTTTGTACTATTTTCAATACCATAAAGTAATGTTAGGACGGCCAATACCATTGTTTCGAATCGTGTTGCCATAAATACAAATTTATTAATTAAATGTAATTTAGCTAATTTCTCATCACGATCGAAAATATCAATTAATTGGAATATATGAGATACAACTTCATTTACATAATGTAATGTCAATAATACCAATGCAATTCGTTGGAAATTCAGAAAGTAGGCCAATGCAATAAATGAAAAACTGCAAATTGCATGAATGATTTTCGGTTGTTGATCTTCTTTTTTCACTTTTTGGAAATATAGCTCCGGCAACATGTGAAAATAGTAAGCCAATTGAATAATGAAGAATAGTTTGTGCAAGAAAATCATTGGATGATCTGGAAATTTATCCCAAAGCAGAGATATTTGTCCTAAATAACCTTCACGAATGATAACATCAAATCCCCACAGGAATGACATTGTGTAAAATACTAATAGTTGACATGAATCGTTGAAACGTGTTAATTTGAATTTCGAAAGATGAAGTTTCTTAGAGATTTTCTGAATAATCGGCAGCGATTGGGAAAAAAGAGAATACTTTATTAATAAACTGTTTAAAATCAAATTAAAAGCATGTTATTTTTACCTCAATCAAATATTCCTGTAATAGAGCATGCATAATAATGCATATTAACGTATAAAAGAAAACACAACACCAATCTTTCCAGCCAGATTCATAAGAGAAGGGCAACCCTCTGTAAATCGAAAAAGAAAAAGAAATATTTTTTTTTGTAACAATGTCAAATAGTAGACAAAAAAAAAGTATAACATAATGAAAGAAAATAAAAAATACCTTGGATTCTCTTGACTTGGTTCGGCTCCAGTAACATTATGATGTAACGCAACAAATATGCTAGCTATTGTGGCAGTTGCCTATGAAAATATTGCAATAGAAAATAAAAAAAGAAATTATACATTTGAACAACAACATTAAGGTTATGTTATCCTACGTGGCATCTCTATGTACTTTATTGTAATAGGTTTAATGCCGCAGAATACTTGTTATTCGTTTTTTATGTTTCATAATAACCAAATAAATGATCGAAAATCAATGTACACGTATGAAATTAACATTTGCAGATGGTATTGAAGACACCAAGTGTTGCAGTAAGTTCAATTTTTATGTAATTGTAACAAATTTAATGTACTTACAGGTAACATAAGTCCAACAACAAATACCATAGCTACACATGATACAATATCAGCATGATTTTGTATCACAAATTCATGGCTAAAGAATGGTGGATTTTTGTTAGATGCTTTTCTAGCTAAACCTGGCTTTATTGCCATAATTAACTATAATTTTAATACGAAATTAACAAAAAAAAAAAAATAATAATAGTAAAACAACAAAAACTAGAAAAATAAAAGTGCCACACAACACACAAAAATAATTTCTATAAAAATTCTAATAAGAGAGAGAACCGTAGTCACAACACGACACAATCACTTTTTTTATCGTTTTGTATCAATCAACACACACGTCAACTGCGACGACTTCTTCTTCTTTTAGGTTATTACAAGAAAAGAAATACTTATTAATCATGAAATATTATTTATGCTATTTGAGAGTTGCGGCTGATTTTACACACAGACACACAATTACAATACAATCGTATAAAAAGAAATACTGAGCAATTTTGTTTATAGTATTTATTTATTTTTAAATAGTTGTTTAATATTAACTGATGGACATTGCTTTTCTTTTGTTGGGTTAACTAACTCTTGTTTAATGTTGGGGATATGCAATGACAAAACGAAATAAATAACTTTTTATTTAAAAAAAACAAAAAAAAAAAACAACAAATTAAATTAAAGAGAAAGACACCATACAACACACCATTCTCAAAAAGCAATAAAATATAGAGGAATGTATTTTTAATCAAATGTATTTCGATAAACCGAAAAATTGTGTGTAGGTATTAATGTTGGTGGTGACGTTTCTCTTTTCGTTTTTTTTTTTTTTTTTTTGTACTGCATTTATATGACAAGACAATCACCGCAAAGTTCATACTTTTGTGTATTATTCATTGATATGAAAATTTCCTAATACATATACTGTTTTGCTGTTTCTTCTTCCATAATTTGATATTGTGAGAAAATGAGAAAACTGGTTTGTTTACATATTGAGTTGTCAATACGAGGCAGTTAACGTGGCGTTTTGTTGGCCAGGTTGGAATTACAGAAAAATTTAATTAGATATAGTTCAATTAAGGTGGTGTTCACATTCATTGAAGTAAATGCTTATTTTTGTTTAATTCTTTTTAATAGAAAATTCATTTGGAAATCTCGTTGTAAACCTTGTTTTTTATTTAATCAAACAAGAGTTAAATTATAACGAATCTGAAATAAAATCGAACATTTTTACATGTTTTTAGACCACGAATATAGAACAAAATATAAATATGTCTCAAATCGAACATTCGACCGTACAATTCAGTACAACAAACACGTATAATAGAGTTTGCGAAACCGACGTACGAGAATTTACGTAAGTCTCTGTAACTCGTTTGCGTGGAAAGTCTCACTCATGTTTCCTTGAATATGAACAATCATTAGTTTCATACTAGTGTTCAAATTATTGGAAACGTATACAAATTGAAAACATATATGAATGTAGAAATAAACAGTTTTCAAAATCTTCATTCATATGTGATTTTGTATAGTTCTTTTCGCATAATTTTTCAAGTTATAGTAAAAACAAGCTGCCAATGGATTAGTCCACGGCTTCATTTTTGTGAGAAGAAAAGATACTTTTTACCACGTTTATTCCTCCAAATTGAAAAAACCTCTTAAGTCTGTCAAGCCCTTAACTGCTCTATCAGAGATATTATTTTCTTAGTGTTAAAAAATTTGAATCTCTTCATGAAATTGCAATGAAGGTAATTGAATTTATTTGTTCTTAGGAAATTAGAAAAAAAAGTGTTTAACTTGTAAATATGAATCTTTCCTATTTCTCATTTATATTTCCAACTGAGGTAACTTGAAGTTACGGCCAATTTTTAAATATGTATAGGTTTTGAGTATTCCCATAATGAATGGGAAAAATGATTAGTAAATATGTAGCAAATATGATGCATATAATAGAACTCATTTTCCGCTGAGCCCTAGCGGAGGAACAGTAAAAAGAGTGAAATAATGTTTGATATCAGAATGGTGGAATTGTAGCAAAATCGATGAGTATCCATTTTAAGGGCAATTTGTGGATATAACTATTTGAATTTGAATATATAACTTCAGGGGCTATAGTAATCCTCAATATAAAATAATTGGGGAGATAAGTCATGATTTTTACGAAATTAAGTCATATTATTTCCTTTTATGAAAAGTTATGTCATAGGAAGTTACACTACCTTATCTAACCGACTTTATATTCTTTTTACACAATTTTTCAAGCCATCTCAGGGGCCATTCCATACTAAACGGTAACGTAAGTTACTATGGTTTTTAAATCTCATATCTAAAATATATTTTTAATTGAAAAGTGATACAAGACAAAGTTATTCATATTATTAAAATAAACAACTTTGCTATACATCAATTCACAATTCAAACTGTATTTTGGATGTGAGATTTAAAAAAGTTCCAAACTTATGTTACAGAAAAGTCACTTTTAGCGTGAAATGGCCCTCAGGATAGTATAGAGATTTTCATTGATGAGCTGAGCATGTACATTACATTAATCTGATAAACTCGGTTTCAAAGATTTTGCATTTTGAATTTGCTGCATATATTTAGCATCTGAAAATCAAAATGTGGACATCAATAATTTAATAGGGTTTAGGCTAGTTGAATTTTTCATTAAAATATAGAATGCAATTGTTTTTAATATTTTTAATTTTTATAATGGCAAATATTTAAATTTTTTTTTTTTGTTTCCAATTTTATATAATATATTTTAAATTTATACGTTTTTAATATAAATAAAAATTAATAATAATAATGTAATAATTAATTATAATTTAATACAATAATTTAGGTATGGGTTTTAGTTTTTTTTAGTTTATTGGCGCATGAATATAATTTCATTTTCTTTTGTTGTTGCTGTTGCTGTTGTTGTTTTTTTGTTTTTTTGTTTTTTTGTTTTTTTGTTTTTCTTATTTTTATTTTTATTTTTATTTATTTTTTTTATTATTAACTTCATTTTTGATAAATGTTTATTATTATTTGTGTTTAGTTTTTTTTTTTTTTTTATTATTATTATTATTATTTTGTATTTAGTTAATTAGTTAGTTATTAATAATAATTAGGGGTAATTTATAATTTCTTAAGCAAAAATATACTTATTTTTTTTTTTTTTTTGTTGGGCAGCAGAATAAAATCTTTGAACCTTCATTGATTTAAAACAACGTAGAGAACAAAAAGAAAACTAAGAATTTATTATTCAATTAGTTTTAATTTCATTAATGGATTAACGGGAAATTTATGCAGAGAAAAAGCCAAGTAAGCTATTTTGCTTATTTCAAAAATTTATTTACTTATTAAATTTGTGTTTATTATTTTGTTGAGAGAGAAAAAAGAAGTGGCTATAATTTAAGGGAATTTGTTTTTCAGTTATACTGTACAAAACAACAAATTTAATAAATATCTTTTTAAATAAATAAGTATCATTGATTAGAAATACACATTAAGTTAAACAAGTAATAAAGAGAAAATAAAATTACGTATATTATTCAACTGGATTAGTGATGGTGTTTATTTTTTTAGATTAATATATTTTGGAAATTACATTACAAAACATTACAAAAAAAAAAAAAAAATATGGAATAAAAAAATAATAAATAAAATAGGTCGTACACATTAAGCTATCAAGTATATTGGCAGTGGAATAACTTATTAAAATCATAAAATTTGCTTCATAAAGTCATTTTCTTGAGAAAGTTACGATTGTAAGATAAGCCCAATAAACATTACGTTTAGTGTTTTCACGGTGATAATATAATATAATGCATATAATATCTTACGAAAATAGAATAATATCACCGAGTTGGATGATATTCAGAGCTAGAAAATCAGATAAATAAATAAACTTCATGATATACTGGAGAAATCAGTGGAAAAATGCTCTGTTCATTAGGTGATCAAATGAGACCAATATATTCCCGTGAAATCAGTTTTATTCAATTGATTGAAAAATTTATCAGTATTTTTGTTGGTATTTCTTTTTTATTCAAGAGCAAATTTATTAAAATCGTAAGAAATTTAAGTTTGTCAATAATATTTATTTATAATTCCATTTTAAATTTTCATAATTTTTCATTAGAAATTGTTTTTTTTTTATATTTTTTTTAAATTTAATTTATAACACTATCTTATGGTAATTATATTAAATATTGCAGTGCACATTGCACAGTTTCCATTATTATTATTATTATTATTATTTTTTTTTTTATTATTTATTCTTCTAGTTTTTCTTATTTATTTTATTTTAAATTATGTTTTCATATAATTTTTTTCAAATTGTTTTTATTTTTATTTTTTTATAAATAATTTTTGTTATTTATTATTAATTATTTGTTGGTTTGTTTGTTTTCCTTTTTTAATTACAAATTTATGATTAGAAATATTTTATTTACTCTTTATTAATTTTCATATTTTTTCTTAATGTTTTATTTATTAATTAACTGTTTAATTACATTTGAAATTAATGTAATATTTATAGGCAGTAACGCTTTTAGCAATTATCATCTTTCTTATAATTTTTTTAAAGTATTTTTTTGTTGTTTTTCTTTTTTTAATTAAATCATCATGAGGAACAAATGGTGCTATTATTGTTTTTACTAAAAAAATTTGTTCTGAAAATTATCAAACATTTAATAATTGATTGATAATTGAATGTAATGAATAGAACACAATATTAATCGTATTTTGTAGGAAAAAATATATTTCATTTGAACAATAAATATTAAGCATTCCAGTTGTTGTCGTAGTTACAATGAAAGTGAAAGAGTGTTCTTTTATTTTAAGATCACTATTACAATAGAGTGAATTTTATAACTATTGAAAATTTTAGTTTTTGTTTTTTTTTTGTTTTGATCATCGTTTCAATTTTTTTTGTATGTATTGTGTGTTGATTAAATTTATTATTGACCGTAATTTAAGCAAGACAGTACTTGGACAACAATTTTATAATATTTCGTTCCTCATTTCATTTTTCATTTATTATATTCGAAAGAGCGACATCTGAAGTAATTTGTAGGTCTTCTTAAGGACCTAAAACGGCTTTAGAAATTACGAATTGAAAAATATACCAAGAAATAAGAAAACAATTCTTAAATTTCGTGTACAAAGTATATTTAATAAACTAATATGTATTTGATATATTAACGGTGAAAATGGTTAAAGAGTAACTACATTTTATAAGATCAAATACACGATTCTTTTTATTTGGTTATTTTTTGTTTTTATTAGTTTTCCGTTGTGGATAGCCCATTTTCAGAGTCGGATCAGTTCAGATTATAATTTTTGCATTTAATTTCACTTATATTCATCATTTATGGAATGATTTATCATTTAATAAATAAATTTGCTGTATGTATAATTTTTTTTTTTAAATTAATTGGTTTTGCCCATTACAATTTTTTACTATAGAATTATTTTATCATAATTTAATAAACCTAAATATAACTAGAAGCAAATATATTCATTTTTTTTTGTAATTTTTGTTTAACTTAATTATAAATTTTTTTGTTTTTTAATTTGTATTTGTATTTCTCTCTAGTTTTATTTATTTTAATTTTAATTAATTTTTGTTACATTATTTATTAAATTTATTAGTTATCTTTAATTTGGCAAAATTTGCCTTACTAAAATGGTCAATTATAAAAATGTACCATTGAATAACAATTTTTTTTTTTTTTTTATAATTCAGTAATATTTTTTTTATTTTTTATAGCGATAATTTTTTTGTTTTTTTTTTCAATTTAATTTAAAGAGAAACTAAAACGATTTAATTTTATATATTTCGTCGAAATTAAAGAAGAAAATAAAACAAGAAACAGAAGCTTATTTAAACGTTTGGTATTAACGATTGGAAGGTGGATATTGAAAGACATTATATAGAATTGATTATTTCGGCATTAGAAACCGGAATCGGATCGAATTCCGAATAATCTTATCGCAACTTTTTACAAAACACAAGTATGCGAAAATATTGCAGGACTTATCAGTTTCATCTGGATTGGTGCGAAATTTAGATTTAGCAATTAACTAAATTGGAAGTGATATTTTAGCTATACACGCTATTACATAAAACATGTATTAATTAAATACCTGCAATTCAATTTCAATGGTTCAGCACACGGAAGAACTACTAATTTTCTATGCATTCGCAAAGACATTAAAATCTTTTGATAAATTTCCGCATTTACATTTTACGTCTGTTTTTTTTGTGTTTTGTGTGTGTGTAACCATTATTGATATAGATTGTTGAAAAAGGTACTCGTATGTCCTGCCCCTTCTCAAATGCACCATTTCAAAATTACTAATTGACAATTAAATAACCTTTTCGCTTTTATAACATTATTTTTTAACAGCATTTTGCATTATTATTATAAATTTTCTAAAAATAATTCTTAAAATTATTTAAACAGACAAAAAAAAAACAACACCACATTTAACTTCTTACATATATCGTTTTTGACATCATTTAGGAGTATCTAATTTATTGAAAAACTGTGGCATTCTCTAAGCAATATTGTTGGTTTATTCTACAACGATTTACATTAATGAACTTTCATACTTATTTTCTCATTATAAAAAATGTAGTCCATTTTTTAAGGAAAGAAACACAAAAATAACAGTGCGGCTAAAATTAACATGTGCTTTTAAATAGTGAGCTTACTTCAAATGATGCTTTGGTTTCTAAATTTCTAGTTTCTAATCAAATTCATTTTAAATGTTTATTATGTTTGTTTTCTTTTTTCTTTTGTATTCTGGACGAAATTTTATATTAATTCTATAATTTTTTTTTACATGTGTTTGTGATGTTTTATTATCTACTTGAGTTTGTTTACATTTTATTTGTTTTTAGGAAATTTTTATTTGAATATAATGAAATAAGAATGTAATCAAATTGGTAGATGACAGATTTTTTTTTGACAAAATATTCAAAACGATTATTAAGTTTGTTGCATTAAAATCAACTTTATGAGAACAAAATGTTTGGTGTTAGAGTATTTTAACGATTCGAGTACAAAATAACCTCTAACATTTTCTTCATAAAGCATCTATTACAATTACGGAAGGGTTGTAAAATTTATATGGATTTTTATTATAGACCATGACATTTTGCGACAGTGTGTCTTTTTTTTGTAATTTTTTTTTTTGTAAATGTTACAAATGTTAAAAATCTGTGTATGTGTTAATATCCGTACAAACCTTTCGTTATTGTAGGAGATGATTTAATAAATTGTTTAGAATTTTTGGAAAAAATAATTTTAAATATTCAATATAGAAATAAAATAAACATTAAACACGGTGTTCCTGAGTACTTATTATTGAGATTATATATATCAAAAAGTTGATAATAATGGCACATAAATATAAATCTGATTATTTACTGAGAGCTACAACAGATGAATTTCCGTTAAAAAAAAAAAAAAACATTAGTCAGAAATAATAAGAAACTAATAAATCAATTCTACTGAGAAAGGTAACAATTTCAGAAGGTTTTTTTTTTTATAGAATTATCGCAAATATTTATAAGTTTTAAGTAAAGTAAAATATGAATTGCTACTTTTATTTTATCAATCAATAGCAATATTTATTGGATTACTTCACATGTCACTTAATATCTTCTAGCCAATTAAAAAAAAATAATAAAAGCAATTTGTAGCTCTCAAGGGGCACCTGTTTGCAATAAAATAAATAAATATTTCAATTACAAAAAAATTAAAGTGTTTCTGTTATTTAGAAATATTGCACCGATAAGTATTTTGAATTTTTCGAAGTGTTAAATGATTAAAAATAAAATGTATTTTTAAATGTTGTCTTTTTTCTTTGATTTGTGTTTTTAAATACTATGGAAATATGGGAAAAGAATGCATAAATTTAATGACGATTAAAGTGGAATACATACCAAAAATTACATGAAAAGAAAAGAAAAAAAAACTATGACCTAGTCTTACTTAGTTTCATTTAGTGTTTTTGTTCAATATATGTTTAGTCATTAGTTTATACAATTTTCGGCTGTGATGCTAGCGCAAAACATTTTATTTTACATTCTAACCTATTTTTTTTTACATTTTTATTTCTTATTAGGAAGTTATTTATGTATTCATTCGTTTTATAATGCTTTAATTTTTCCAACTGGTCGTCTGATACTTCCCTTTTTTTGCTTACATAAACTTTGAATAAAGTTATTTTAAAATCAAACATTAACAAAAAAAAAAACACATTTTGTCTTTTTTCGAAATATTATAATAATGATGAAATTTCAAAATCTGACCAAATGATTTTCCCTCGTGCAGATCCAAAAAAAAAAAAATAGAAAATTGTGATTTCTCCTATATTAATTCATTAGAAATCAAGTAGGTACTATTGTCAAAACAATATAAAAATTAAATACTTTTCTAAATAAACAATTCTCATATTTTTGAATAAATAATTGCATACATTTTATTTGAACGTGTAAGTTGTATCTATTGTAAATTCGTAGATGGTTATCAAATAAATGTTTACAATTTTATACAATATTTATCTATATTTTATATTTTATATTTTCAATTGATTTCTGGCAGGAAGAAAAATATATTATGCTCATGTATAATTGTATACAGTGGAAGACAGTAAGCATCAGCAATATTGCGTGGATTTTGTTATATTCAAAAGATAGTTCTATGAAATAATTTTTTTTTTTGAATATTGCATAATTGGCGAATAAACAAAAATATATTTAGTGTAATTTTACTTGCTAAAAATACGTTTCGATTCGTAAAATTCTCATATTTTTTTTTTTGTTTCTTTTATGTTTGTTTAGCACGCTTGTATGTATACGCGTGACTTTATTTTATAACTATCAAAATGTAATAGTAATAATTTAGCAATGAATTCAAACAGTATAAGCAAATTAAAATTAATTAAATCGAAATCTGTAAATTACTTAAATTATCAGTGATTGCTTAATAAATCTATAAAATGTTTCGCCAGATAATGATGACTCAGATATATTGATATACATATGATTGTATTGTAGTTTATTGAATAATTGTTTGAAACATATATAAATGATACAAAGAAAAAAATGTAATAAAAAAAAAGAAAAAAAATAGAAATTCTAAATAAGTTGTATTTAAAAAAAAAAATAAATAAAAAATAAATTGTACAATAAAATTACATATATAGAATTGATAATGTTGATCAAATACTTTTAAATCATTAACGCAAAATACAGTGTGTTAGTTTTTTTTTTTTTTTTTTAAATATAAAATTAAAATAATTTAATTTAAATCTCTAAACATTTATGTTATAAATAAAATTCACCCTTTGCTAAATTTAATTATAATAAATTCTTCCATCAAATATATATAATTTTAATGTTAAAAAGAAAAGAGAAAAAAAAAATTATTTGGATGTGTCTGACACCGTTTTTTTTTGTTTTTTTTATTATTATTTTTATTTTTTTATTTTTTATGATTTATTGTTTTGTTTTTGTTTCCTATTCTTCCCTTATGTTTATTATTTTTTTTTTTTTATTTATTTATTAAACTAATTTTTAAATTTACATTACAAATATGCGGTAATTTTAGTAAACGGTGTTTTGTTTTGCGTTAAATTGTTATTAGTTGTGTTGTATTTGGAGGCAGAACGCAGAAAACCCTAACCATTTTAATTATCATTGCCAAATAAATTATATTTTTATGTTGATATAGTAGAGAAATCCGATAACTATAAAACTCATTTTGAAAACAAACGTTTCATATAAAATCGATGTCACCACATATTTGCAAATAAGCTTTAACTAGATATTCAAAAAAAGAAATCTGTGACCGAATGAGAAAAATTAACTTAAATTGAAATAGAAATAACTATGTTAAGAAACGGATCTAGAAACAAAAATAATTCAATAAATTGTTTATTATTCTGTCGCTACAACTTTAAATATCGTAAGTACATCAAACGATTTTCATCTTTAATCTGTATTATGCCATAAAAGTATGAAAATCATTTGCTAAGTTTGATTTTACTTACGACGTTTGAAGTTGTAACGACAGTATTGTACAAGAACTATCAATATTATAGAATCTTATAAAAGTAGGCACATCAAAAAACGTTCGAATTTTCTGTGTCTCGTTCAGTTTAATTTAATAAATTTTTACTTTATTTCTTCAATAATTCAATAATAATTATTATAATGCACGGTCAACGAATACCATCATAAGATTTTTTTTTTATATTTTTTTTTTTGTTTTTTTAAATTAATAATAAATAATAAAATATTATATATTTTTGTTGCTGTGATAAATATATTTAAAAAAAAAAAAAAGAAAAGAAATATAAGCTACTATTTTTATTTGTTGGTTTTGTTGTTTAATGTTTAATTAATTTTTGTTTGTTGATATTTATTAAATTATGTAAATGTTATAAATGTAAATAGCGTTGCAATCGGTGGTCGTTTATTTTAACTTTTTTCCACAATTACTTAATTAATAAAATTAGCTTTTATATCTTCCTTCTTAGAAAATCTTTCTTTCATTCTTTCTATTTTTTCTATTTTTTCTATTTTTTTTTTTTTTTTCGTTAATAATTAGCAATATTTTATCTACTAAAATAATAAAATTTAACATCAATGATATATATTATATATATTATATTATATATGGTGGACTTGGTAGCATTTAAGATAATCATTTTCGTTTTTATTTTCTTACTTAAAAATACAAGTGTGACGATCATAATTTATAATTTCATAATAATCATAATAATTTTATTAATAAATTAAATAAAAAATTAAAAAAAAAAAAAATGCTTTTATTTTTCATGTTATTTAAACGGTTCATCTGATTCCATTTTTCTTTTTTTCCTATTTGGTATTAAATTAATATTTTAATTATTTTTTCTATTTTGTTGTTGCTGTTGTTGTTATTCTTGTGGTTTTTGTATTATTTTAAAATTTAATTTAATTCTTTAATGATTAATAATTTTTCATTTAGAAAAATGGCAACAGGCTAGATGATTGAATGATAATACGTAGAAAACTGGACCAAAGATCTCGAAGTTTTTTTGAACGGGCCATTAGAAAACGCCATGTTAGTACCACTATGACTATTTTTGAGATTTGATGTAAATAATATAACCTGAAAGATTAATAATATGAAGAAAAAAAAATGTTTTAGTTGCAAGCTTTTGTGAATTCGATAATTTAAAGGATTTTGCAGAAAAAAAAAATGTCAGAACCATTCTAAGATAATGTGTAATGTTACGGAACCAAGAACAATTTTTGAATAGTTAATTGCCCGATTTGGTAATATTTTTTTTTACAAAATTTAAACGCTGGTCAACTATAGTTTTGGAAACTTTTTTGGTTCCACAGCTATTAATTATCCAAAAAATAGTCTTTGGTTCAGTAAAATATAAATTATCGTGGAATTGCCCTTAAATATTGAAATTAATAATATATTAATTAGCTATTAATGATACATGACATGTTTAATTTTTTCATTACTAATGATACGTAAAAGATCATACCTTGTCATTTTTTTTCTACTGCTTGGTAATGTTTTTGGACTTTGTTTGCATAAAAATGCTCGCAAACCTAAAACATATTTTTCAAAATATGTGTCCCAATTAATATGACTAACATCAAATTGGAAATTTTCACGATCTCTAGCACTCATATGAGTTAACAAATCACGTACATTATCATCGGTAAAACGCCATTGGTGTGTTGTAAAATATTCCAAACATTCAACTGCCTTCGATAATTTATTTTGAATTTTTATCATTCTATTAAACAAAAAGAAGTAAAGAAAATTATTAACTAATTATTTTCAATATATTTTCAATAGCTTACATTGGTTTTTTGCCCATTGACCATGCAAATAAATCAAGAAAATAAGCTGGAATGTAATGCACTAAATATCCATGAATCATATTTAATGGACGATTCATACGTAATGCTCCAGTTGGATACCAAACAACGCCTTCCATTGGATGTTTAATCATATTTCGCATTGAATAACCGACAAATTCACCCCAGGTTATTGGCCTTTGACGACTTGTGACACAATTATAGATTTTCATGTCACGTGATTTTGTTGTTGCTGTTCGCCATGCACTTACAATAACTAAATTGATTACAATATCCACTGGTATAACATCACATAGAAAATCTTTTTCACATATTATTGTACGAAATAGACCATTACCAACGGCCGATATTATACCAGTTGGACCATTCCAATTGTCCAACCAACCAGGAGCTGGCTCATTAAAACATGCAATCACTATAAAAACAGAAAGCTATTGTTAATATAAATACTATGGCAATTATATTAGAAAAATTATACCTATTGACGGTCGAACAATAGCCACAGGTAAATTACCAGCTTCCTCAAGTAGCATTTGCTCTGTAAGTGCTTTTGTGAATGTATAAGTATTTGGCCTTTTACCAATTAAGGATGGGGTTAACTGAAATAATAAATATTTAATCATTAATTAGATCAAAATTAACATTAATTTATTTCATTATTCTACCATTTCATTTGTAATTTTTTTTACCGTGACCACTTTCTTGATTCAAAATTATAAGGTAAATTGATTGAATTTTTTAATAACTCAATTTGTTGTAATAAAACCCTGACTATTTTCATTAGAATCTCTTTCGGTTAATAAGAAATTTACTTTACCTTATCTAACATTTCTTCTGGTAACCAATTTATCAAATTAATGATGTTGGCTGGATCATATGGTGTTGTATAAATGACTTCCTTAATTTCGGTTCGATCACAATTACAATACGCTGTTGAGACATGAACTAAAGCCTAAATATAATATAGAAAAAGATGAATTAATAATATTCGAATATTTCTTTGGTATACTTTTATTTGACTAATCTCTGTTCGTAAATAAATGTAGGGCAGAATACTTACATCTAATGACAACATACGGTGACACAGTTCCACTAAACGTTTTGTACCTAACATGTTTATTTTAACAGATAGTTCTAATTTTTCATCAAATTTTACTGTGGCTGCTGAATGAAACACTATTGATACGGTTCGACATAAAAGTGCCTGCAAAAATACATTATTAGGAATAATTCAAATTTATGAATCGAACAATCGTAATTTACCTGATCACTCTCTGATATACCAAGTTCTTCGGATGTTATATCTCCACAAATTGGTATAACTTTGCTAAGTTCCTTTGGTTTATCTTTTCTGATTGTGTCAAAGAGCTGTAACGATTAAATGAATAATTGAATACAATTTAATAAAAACAAAAACAAAAAAGGTTAAAATTAATTAACGATTAACTTACTGGTGAATTAAGTAATTCATTTAATCTAGCCGCTACTTCTTGTCCACGTTTTGGTCGCATCAATAAATATATATTTTTTATGTCTGGACATGATCGTAATAACTTTTCCACCAAAACCTTTTTGAAACAAGAACAAAAAAAAAATGCGAGTTGTTTATTAGTTTTCTTCTTTTTTTTTTTATTAGATTTATTATTGCTAGATAATAAATTATTATTATCACTATACAGTACAGTACACATACTGATTGCGTTTAATTAAATTAGTGAAGTATCAGCAAATTGTTCACATATATTTTTATTGCTGGTGAAGTAACAATTTACCCTGATATATCAAGAATGTCATTTTTGTCAAAAAAACGAAACGATTATAAAATCTAACATGTAAAGCATTTGTTTTTTATTCAGAAACTTATTTTCTAACTTGATTGCGCATGAGCTTAAAAGTGTTTCAAAAATATATCTTAAACTTCTTAAATTTGATATACCCCAAATTCGTATTTAGCCACCCACATCATCTTTTAACGAATTAATTATGTACCTATCTCATAATTTTTTTTATAAAATTGGTATGAATTATTTTGACATTGACGTTGTCAATAAATTACTTCGATTTATTGTAATATTTTTATACTTTTCGAAATTATAACTTTATTTGAATTTCTGAAAAATCAGTGAAAAAAAACAAGAGCATGACATAGATATATAGTTCAAAAACGAGCATTCGAAATCATTTCCCTTAAGTTTTAAATACTAAATAATTTTTCATTCAAAGAATTGACTTTCGCCTTTCGGGTTTTAAATCTATTTTGAAAATATTACCTACTTTATCACTTTTTCAAAATATTCTAAACTAACTCTATTACTTAAATTGTCTGTGATTAATTAATTCGTTTTTTTCTGAAAGGCATTGCAAAAATTAAAATATTCTAAATGTAAGAAAAAAAAAAATCATGATCTAAAGATCTGTAGTTCTCACACAAATTCGAATATCAATAAACTAACACACTTCTTCAGTTTATAATAAAATAACAATGAAATAATATTGAAAATTATTGTGCAAATACAATTAGAATATGCTATTTACATTCAAACGACATCTTTTTTTTTTTAATATTAAATTATTGCTTGTTTGTTCAGTAAGTACTTTCTTAGAACAACATAAATATTAATTAATAGGTAAAGTACGTAGACCGAATAGAAGTTCTTTTAAGAAAATATTTTGAACGTATATTTACGTAGATTTCTATTTGTTTTGGTTATGGGAATCATCGTACGTCTATTTGTGAGCGTAAGCCTAACGTTGAACATTAAATACAAAACCAAGCAATAATTTATTTTAAAGATATAATAATGACGAACTCAAAATTAAATAATAAAAAAAAAAAACTTCATTCAATGATATAAAATGAAAATATTGATTAAAAATATTAAATTCCATTATTAAATGCGGTAATAATTATTATGTGCTCAGTTGTCATGCTAATTAGTTAACCAATAAAAATCTATTTTAAACTTGATTTTCTTTCTTTTTTAATGCTAAAAATGTGCAGTTTTTTATGAAATAATTTTTATCTCAAATCTATTTCTTATTGCTTCTAGTTTAGAAAAAAAAAAACGATTGATTTATTCAATTCTGGAAATACTTAAATAATTCGGTTTACAACCAATTCAAAATTGATGTGAGCAAAAGCTTTTTCGTGTTCATCGTCAAATATTCACATGATTCTATTCTATAACATTTTTCCTTTTCATAAAACAAAAATTGCCTAAATAACTTTCATTTAATCTAAACCTTCAATTTTGTTAACGTGACATTTCAATCAATCCGTAAATACATTTATAAATAATTTATCACATTCGGGTGTTTTTCTTGTATTTATTTTTATTTATTTTTATTTATTTTTATTTATTTTTTGATAATCATAATATTTTCTATGATACTTATTGTACTTATTCATGTTATCAAATAAAATCAATTTTTGTTGTTGTTGTTGTTGTCGTTTAATACAAATATTTATTTCATTAATGTTATTACAATGCACACCCGTTAAATACAATGTCTAATTAAATTTCGTTTAACGATCAAATCAATTCTGATAATTGATTGGATAAAAGAAATTTTATTAACAAAGTATATCATTAAAAATTGTTAACATAAAGCATATTTCAATTACCTATTCATTATTTATGTTCTTGTAGGCACTTTGTTCTGTTCTCATTAAGTCATTAAAATGATTATTAAATTAATTTGTTTGTGCGATTAGTTAGTGGTGAATTGATCAGACAGATAAATATGAAAAAAGAAAGTAGGTAGGTAGGTAGACATTTTATTTACATATTTTTTTTATATTATTTCGAAACTTTTTCTTTTTTTCTATTTTTTAATTATTATTTGATTTAGATGAATGTCTTTCTAAAAACTAATCTATAAAGAATTTTGAATTTTAATTTAAATGAATCTCTATTCGCTTTCAATGGCTCGATCTAAACGTTAATAATTAAGTTTCAGTACATCAGCTCTAACATATATAGCTTAAAATCGCATCAGCGCAAAGAAAATCAAGGAAATCTGTTTCCTCTACTTTTATTTTTGTACTGATGCTACTTCAAACTATATATGTTAGAGATGCGACCTACTGGAACCTTAAACGCTAAGCATTTTGAATGTATACCCATTTCAAAGCACACAATATCATTGCAGTAGCTCTTACCGTTCTTGAGATATCTACTAAACGTGATAAGCGCAAAAAAAAAGTTTGCCAATCCCTGTAAAATATATTTATAAAATGAATATCTCACCTTGCCCATAAATCCAGTTCCGCCAGTTATTAAAACACTTCGTCCTGAATAAAATTGTGGTACCGGAATGTATGGTCCTGTTAAACGGTCGGACACGTCAAAATTAACAAACATATTTTGATCTTGATCGACTTCTGGTGATGTTGTCATTGTAAATAATAATTATATTTTATTGTTTCTATGTTATGTACGGAGAGCTTGAAATATAAATGGATGTCGATGAATGGTGAAAATTTTTATTATATTTATTTAGAATTTCTTTTCTATTTTTCTTTTTAAATTATTATCTTTGTTCTTTTAGAGAATTTAATAATTTTATAGTAATTTTACACATAAAACTCGTTGTAGGAAGCAACTGTTAATTTAATATTATTTTTTTCAAAGAAATATATAACTTATTTATTTATTTTTGTGCGATGTTTTTTTTTTAATTTTTTAGGAAGATTTCTTTTTTGCTTTTGTTGTTGTCGCGTTGTTGTAATTATTTAAAAACTTTGGTTTTAATTATTTGCAATTATTATTGTTAATAAATTATGCTTTAAATTTACACTATTTACACAACAAAACAATATTTTTATTAAATCAATTTATTTCTTTTATTTTTTTGAATAATTAAAATTTTTTATAGGCGGCTAAAAATTTGTTATTATAATTTTTTTTCATATTCTTTTAGTTGATGTTTCTAGTTGAGTCTTCTTGATGTTGACGGTAATTCTGTTTAGTCTGCAAGAGAAAATATAAAAAAAAAAATAATTAAAGTTTTCAATATCTAAAGAGAAATTTGAATGCAGATAATCTTCAAATTAATTTTATTTATTCAGCATATCATTATTACGTAATAAGAAAAAAAAAAGATTGTCTGTGGCATGATTGAAATTTAGTTATGACAAGTTTACAGAGTATACAAGTAATTTTGATGACGATACTTGAATACGTATTATTAATGTATTTGGAAAATAGAATTCGTGTATTGTTTGAAAGGCCATAGTAGATACGATTTACGTTTGGTACCTATGCAAATTTATCCATATATAATATTTAGTTATTTCAATTAAGTGAAATATTATTTATTAACTCTTTTCTGAAAACTTATTTAGAGTCCACCGACACCGACAGAGCACAAACACACTATGTATATGTATATATATAATATATATAAATAATAGACAGGTTTAGTGGGTCAGTGGATCATCATAATAATATAAGACAACGACTTTTGTACGCACCATACAAAAAAAAACTATATATACGTAAAACTCTATAATTAAATAAAAACGACCGCGATCAAGAAAACCACCAACACCACACTATTCGTATTCATATAAATGAACCAAAAAAGAAAGAAAAAAAAGAGATATATATTACAATCTAAATGCTACCGCAACAAGACTCTACCACAGCTTATTTTATTAACGCATACTTGTTTTTTTATTCTTTTTGTATTCAAAAAATTTAACACGAAAAGGAAGGATTGATAAGAATAATATTAGAAATTTTGTGATAACAAAATGTTATTTGGATTCAGTTTTAAAATGATGTTGTTGTTGTCGTCTACATAATATAATGACAATATTAATATAGGTAAGTTACACCTTTTTGCCGATTAGATTATAAATTTATATTACATTTTCTTATGTTTTATAATTTGTATATATATTTGTATACATATTTATGGCGTAAGTGGTAAGGTGTCACACATAATGATATTATTATGTTATATGATTGCTTTCTTTTTGTAGTTTACGAGGAAGCGAAAAATCTTTGGAATGCCTTTTAAATTTATTTATTGTTTATTTTTTAAATGGCATTTGCGTTTATAATTTCATGAAATATGAAATGAAATATATTAGGTAATGTTACAATATGACTACCGTCGTGTCGAAGTCGAAAAATGATGATCACACCATGCTTGTTTAATCGTGTATTATCCGAACTTAATGTAATTAATACTAACTGATGTCACCGGTATAAAAACGATATATGATTAGAGAATTCAGGACTTTTAATAGCCAATAGAGCAGTAGGAAAAAAATATCTTGACCATTGGCGAATACTTCCGTTTTAATCATTTGGCATTCAAGCCAAACTAAAGTTTGAAAGTTTTCAACTAGGTTCGTTGCTACTTTAAGCGTTTTTTTTTCGTCACAAATAACTGAAGTGAAACGAAAATATCAAAATCATACTAAAAGAATTGAAGCAAATTGAACGGAATTGTAAGTAGAAAGAAGTGAATCGACGTAGTTAACACATAACGAAAAATTGCTTTTTATGTGCATTTCATTTTTTATTTTTTAAAGCTCCGATCCCTGATAACAGAGTCAATTAGATCAGCGGGGCTTATTTCATAAAGCTTACAATTCGACAAATTTAAAATGCTGTGTTCCTCTACACTTGTAGAATTGTCAATTGCGTTGTATAGATCTGACAAAATTGTATAGATCTGACAAGTATAATTATAT
The DNA here is from genome assembly GCA_011634745.2 of Catotricha subobsoleta. Classification (NCBI taxonomy): domain Eukaryota; kingdom Metazoa; phylum Arthropoda; class Insecta; order Diptera; family Cecidomyiidae; genus Catotricha; species Catotricha subobsoleta. The sequence continues at coordinate 26,195 of JAABKK020021139.1, read as the reverse complement.
GTAAAATTGTAAAATTTATTTACAATTACATAAACCATATTATCACTTGTCAATTGTATGAAACAAATAATTTGTGGTTTACAAGAATTGTAATTATTGATTGTCACTTGTAAACTATAAATTGTTCCTTATAAATTGATATTGTATGTTTTTTGAAACATATATACCTGTAGTACAGTGGTGTACTGGCTACATGGGCGATTCGGGCTTAGTCCGATGTGGCCCGTTTTTTTTTTTTTTTTAAATATTTTTGGGTGCAAATAGCATCTTTTTCAAGTTTTCGATAATACGATTTGCATATAGTGCGGTTTTTTTCGCGGAATTATTTTTGTGAAATGTATCTTTTTTTTTTCAGTTTTTCATCGCGATGTGGCCATTGTTCACAAAAAAAAAGAAAAAAAAATCTTTTTTGAATGCAAATAGAGTTTCTCTTTTAAACATGAAACTTGACCCTTTTTTATTCGAAACACAAATATTTTTGGAGGTAAATTGTGGGTGACATTTTTAATTTATGCCCGAAAAATAGGTGGCCGATACCTTCGAGCCAGTACACCACTGCCTGTAGATATGTACAATTATTGTACAATTGTCAGACTTTTCATGTTTATGAAATAGGCCCCAGTTCAAATATTAATCACATTTTGATAGCGAAAATATTTCTATTCATTATGTGTAAGTAATAATTATTATTAAGTATCTATTGTATGCCGAAACCGATATTATATAAATTGATCAGTTGACTAATAGAACACTTGTTCGCGCAATAATGATTATCTGATCGATAATCTATATTTATTTTTAATATTTCAATATTATGACTCACTTATCGAACATTTATTTTAAATGGTTTAGCCGAATTTCGATTATATATCATTACAATCCCAATAAGCACAGTTATATTATAGAGACTGTAGTCTTTGTACAAATCGTCTATTAATCAATAATAAGTCTAAATGTGCTTTTTGCGAACGTTTAATTCACATCGAGAAACATATAATCGAAAACATTTTATTTAAATATACAGATTGTTATGAAATAAATTTAATTTATTTGCAGCAAAATTAATGGTTTTCATTTAAATATTAATATATTTGTTATCACTGTAGTTTTTTTTTCTTTCTTTCTTTTAAATCTATAGGTTTTGTATGCTTATTTTATAAAAAAAAAAGAAGAAAAAAAGGAATTACATAAACAATATTATTTTTTATCGCATTAATTTTTTCATTGATAAATTGATTTTGCGAGGCCATGCATTCAAGAAAAAAATAAAAACCATTATTTTAATGAAATTTAAATTATGACAATATTTAATTTTGGTAAATACAGCCAACAATTTATAATAATATTTAATTAATGAAATAAATGCTTATTGTGTTTGTGTTAAACAAAATGTATATATCTTAATTATAGGTATATAAAAAAAATATTATTTAACAAATATTTGAGATAAAAATATAATACATGATGATTTAAGCGTATTATTTATATCATTTTTATCTTCAAACTGATACTGGTTTTGCATTTATGTATTCAACAAGATATCAACTGGAGATTCAAATTAAACTTGTAATATAATTTTTTTTTAAATATATTCGGATTTGCTTCAAGGGCAGAATTAGTGATTTGAGAAGCATTAATATGAAAAGAACTGGATAAATAGATCCAATCCATCAAAACATATCACAGTGAAATTATAAATGAAAATGTCTCATCACTGTCTAAGGAGCTGTAAAATCTTCACAGGAATGTTCCAATATTTTTATAGTATGGAAACCGATAAGACTGATGAAAAAAAAGCCTAAGTTTTGCAAAACGTTTTTTTTTTCTTTATCAATATAATGTCTTTTAAATAAATGTTGAGCTTATTATAAATTTCATTTAAATCTATACTTTTACCGCTTAACAATAATACTTAAAAATGACATCACATATGTCGAAGTAGAAAAGTTTTTTTTTTTTTTATTATTGATAAAGGCTTCAATGTCAATGGCCTGCCTATCTGCCTATCCCTGTATTTGTTAAATAGGTACCCCAGAAATCTTATGTAGATGCACAAAAACGTATGAGAGTGAGCGAAATAAAACATATAAAAACTTAATATGTGAAGAGTTTATCTTTTGCATCTGAATAAGATTTTTCGTGTATATGTGTATTTTCATATTATGACATATATTTTTTTTAATTAAATAATTAACTTGAAAAACGACGCGTTCAAAACATATCTGCATATTATTTTTCTTATGAAATTATGTTATATAATATATCATTTATATTAACAATAATTTATAAAATTGAAATTATCAATTATCGAGTTTTTCTGAATTATAAAGAGGATGTCATTTTTAAAATAATAATAAACTTTTAGTAAATATACGTACGTACGTTAACACTTACTTAGAATAAGATAAATGTACCTGTGTCAATATTTAAATAGTATAAGAGTTGATTATGATTAAAAGATTCGCTGTAATTTCATAATTGAAATATTATTATAAATATACATAGAAAATCAATTATTTTAAGCGGATAGACAGTAAATCAATATTTGTGAATTAACGTAATTCACATAAAAAATAAAATAAAAATTATAACAATTCATGTAAAAATATATTTAATGATTTTTTCTGCTTTATTTTTGAAAAAAAAAAACAATAAATTGGGTATCGGTTAAGCAAACGTTTTTATTCTCGTTTTTCCTATATTCACTTGGTTTTTCTTCGATTTTAGCGAATGGTTTTTAGTCATTATTGGCGGCTCTAGAATTTACTTAGGTTTTTGTTTTGATCTATGGTGGTAATTGGTTCGTGCAAAAATGTGGTGCGACCTTTCTCAAAAGCGTCAATCTTTTTTCGATATTCTTTGTTTTCTTTGGATTGAACCAACGCTATATAATTTCAAAAGGCGGATATACTGCGCCTACCGTGTGGTAAATGATCAATATTCGTGTATTAAACGAATTTAACATAGCGAAAATGAAATACTATACCAATTAATTGGCACCTGATGTTTTCTAAATGTAGATAAAAAAAATTTGATCAGATATTTTTAAATTATTAAACGTAATTAAAATTTCTAAGTACTTAATTGACAGGGCTGGATACCTGAAGCTTGAACTTTAAAAAAAAAAAAAATAATACTTAAATAATTAATTTCTATATAGCGCTTGCAACACTGAAAATTATTACTACATCTTATAATTATTATTATTATTTTCTTTAAATGACTTCTTTTACGTGAATTGATAATTATTTTAATTTTTCTCTCTCTGTCCTAAATCATCAAAAGATAGATGCCTTATTTTTTTCACATTGTAAGTTGCGCCTATTTGAAAAGTTAATACCGAATAGTAAATAGATACTTGTAAAGCCAAATACTTTAAGTAACATTTCTTCAGTACATGATTTTGCAAGTATCTACTTCGTAATTTGTACTTCAACAGTACTTTAATAAGTCTAAGTTCTCATTTCGATAGTACTGGTACTGGTACCTTGGCAATGCTGAAAATACCAGTACTTACCCAGCCCTATGAGCAATAAATATTTTCAAAAATAAAATGTCATGCAGACATTTCGAAATTACAAAGAAATCTTATTATGTGCCAGCGTGACCTATATTGTGTCTCTTTGTCTGTCTGACTTGTAAATGTGCCAAATAGCTTTGTTGTTATGAAACAGTGTAAATTCTTTCAAGTCTTTGGATTAATATTTGCATTCAATAATAATATTCAAAATAGGTACTTAATTCGTGACTCATTTCTATTAATTTTATTTTCACTTCTGGTACCATTTTTAAATATTTTTGTAATTTTTCAGATTCTTGAACAACTAACTATTCAACAATAACATTTATGTACGAAAACTGAAACATTAGCATTTTCTTTTAAATTATTTCCGGCTAAATCATTAACAAATTAGGTGAAATGAGATAATCGCGAAATCATCGTAAATATATATTTCAATATTATGTCAATGGTGTCATACAATACTGAGTCAGAGACACAGTCACATGTGTTTGAAAGAGTTAGCACATAAGTTATATTGAATACATAGATGTATCTAAACTGTATATTTTTGAATTTATCTGAGAAAATAAGATAATTCATATTCAGTCAAAAAGAAAAAAAAAACAACTATAATAATACATAATAATAATTTATGCTATGGTATTTCGTGCGACCAAATATTTTAATTAATGTTTAAATTTCTTATTTCATTTTCATCCACGCGTCATGTATTATTATCAGAAATCGCAAACTCTTGCAGACGATCAGAAGCAGTAATGTGTAGGCACCAGGCACGCGTCATATTTTTCACATTCTCTTTGAAGAAAATTTAAAAAAAACCCAACAGATTATTGTTTATGTTTATTTATTTATTATTATTATTATTATTATTATTTTTTTTTTTTTTTTATTATGTTTTGGTTACTCAAAGTGTGTCAAATTAATTAAATTATTATAAAAGTATTATGAGTTTATGAAACTTTTGATTTTGATAATTTAATATATTGAAATAATATGAGTAGGATATAAGAGAAAAAAAAATTACTCAATTTCGTATAAATTGAGTACCTTTTAAGATTATATTATTTCTATTATGTTTATAAATTCCTACAAAAAATATAATATTACTTGATATTTAACAAGAAAAAAAAATTTTTTTTGAAAAAAAACAAGTATTCGTCTCGAAACATTTTTTTTTTCTTCACGAAAAGGAAGTCGTGTACCAATCCATTGGAATCTTGTTTTTATTGCATTACTTTCGTGCAATGTTTTTTTTTGAAAAAAATTAAAACTCTTTATATATACCTATCCATCAAAGATCACGAACCAAAAACTCTAAAATAGATAAATTGATGGTAGCAGCCTTATTTCTATTACAATAAATTCTATTTTATTACATACCAACATTATGTTTATAATTTTTCGTTCCATTAAATAATGAATAATACACAAAAATTTCAGTTAATTTTTGATTGCACTTATCAATAATTTAATTCAATTTCATCAATCAGTCTCTTCGACGATAAAATTATTCAATTTAATTGAAGAAAAAAAAAAAAGAAGAAAAAACATTCGTATCGAATTGACATTTCTATAAATTTGTCACTATTTATAAATATCGTAATTCAAAGCACTGTTTCTAATGTTTAATGTTTTTAATCATTTAATAACAGTATCAAAATATTGTAGGTATATAATCACATTTATTTTGTCTTGATATTAACCATATGATAAGAACAAATTATTATTACCTACTTTACCTGAAATGTTTATTTAAAACTTTATCTTTTTTGTTTTTGTATTTTTTATTTATTTATTATTCTCTTGTAGACTTTTACACACAGTTTTATAAAAAAAAAAAAAAAAAAAAACTAAATACGTACGGAATATATGTGACCACTGAACTTGTTCAGAAATTAAATAACATTGAATATAACTAAAATTCTAACTAATAATAGAATATACGTCTAAGTTACAATAGGCAAGTAATACATTTTAAATAAACACTACAGACCAGGCATATAGAATGAATGTATCAAGAATGTACCGTTTACATTATGATATTATAATGACTACTACAAAAGATATTCTATGGACTATCAAAGAGTTGTTACAGTGTATACAACACTAACAATTATATACATTCAATTGCACTCACTACTATACAATCTATTCAAACCAAAACTATATACATCTATAAAAAAAAAAAAAAACCGAATCACTTAAACAGTAACATTTCTTTTGCAGAATGATATGGTCTAAGAGTTACACAGAAAGTCCAACCGGGGAATTATTAGCACATGAGCATACACACAATATAAAACCGAATGAGAAAATATAATCATATAGAAATTATATCTATAACTACTTGCTAACCGTTTATTTGTAATGATTTTTTTATTATTATTATTATTATTATTATTTTTTTTATATGATTTAATATTCTTCTGGTACACAATTTATATATTCTTACTTGCTTCGAGCAAAGTACTTTTAATTATACCAACCACAATTCATATACAATATACAAGCACATAAACCACTAACTAATATTGGTTTGGTATATATATAAGAATATCTAATTAATAAAAAATATGTGATGTGATCATCAGATGTTCAAGTGTACCACATTCAATTTAGTTTGTGAATAGTGAACTTGAATATGGCAACATAATAACCAAAAACCAACTATATAACAATATAAATTGTTTTATATATATATATATATAGTTTACAAACAATATTTATAAATAATACCAAGTCAAATGAATCGACATCGACACCTACATACGACCGCATAATATTAAAAAAAAATTCAAAGTTAAAGTAACTGAACAATATTTCGTAATATGCATTTTTGTGTGTGCGAGCGTTCATTGAGAAATTTTCTCAGTTCAGCAAATATAAGCAAAACGAAAAAGAAGAAGAAGAAATGAAATACCATCAAATTTATATTCAAAGGAGTTTATTACAAGATATAAGAGATAAGTATATAAAATATATATATTGATTCTGTAGTTATGGATTGTTGGTCATTGATGTACATACTTGGTATGTTTATAAGAAGATGCATACTATTGACGATGAAATGGTATTTGTTCATAGTAACGGTTTAACTGATTATAAGAGACATGAGAAATGGTAAAATGTTGATATTAATTTCATTTATTTTGCAATTACATATTTCAATTACCAAATATCAAACCAATGAGTAGATTTTTTCATAGTTTACTTACTATACATTGGAATCAATGGTCAATGGTCGGCACCGATAATAATTTTCTCCTAAAACTTTTATCCCGCATAGAAATTGTAATAATCATAATTAAAAAAAATTAAATGTTCGACTATATACAATATACTTCGAATAGTTAATATTTAAAAAATTATTTTTAAAAAATTACGGTCATCTGTTAATCAGCATCACATTCTAAATATAGCTTTGAGCATAAATGATCAGAATAATGGTTTTTGTAATATGTCTGTGCGTTATAATGTTATTTATAGTTGATTCAAAGTTGAGCACAATGAATGAAAATAATAATTAAGTATATCATTAAAATGTTGTAATAAATGTATATTAGATTTTTTCTTTAAAATGTTTAGTATTAATAAATAATAACGAGAAATAAATATACTCATAAACTTTCCATCTTATTTTTTTTTTTTTTATGTTTATATTTTAAAATTATTATAGACGACAATTATGAATTTGTGCATAACGTTTCTAAAAAGTACAAGGACATTGCGCCTCCTATTCTACATTATAGTGTAAATGTATAATTTATAAGCGTATTCATATCTGATATAGTTGATGAATATATCATTATTAATACATATTTCGTTTCTGTATGGGATAACAGCTAGGAACAAATCATGTAAGTCTTTTTTCATTTTTTTTTTTTACATAGTTTTGTTCATTTTAATAACGAAACTCTGAAGACATGCCATCAAGTCGGTGTTATTAACTTGACATCAATATTCGTGTTGATTATATTAAAAAATAAAATTTAATAAAATAACAATTTTTGAGTCAAAAATATGAAAAAAAAAAAAAGAATTTCTTTGTTTGATTGAGTTGTCAAATATTTATCTTTAATATAAAGCGAAAATGTCTTTAATTAGCGATTTCCATATGTGACTCGACCCTTAAGTATAAGTAGGGCTTAATCACCCCCCCCCTCCATTTAATCTAGCATTATAATAATAGTAATCTTATGAAAAATTAAATTGGATTTTCATATATTTTGTATCAATTTAAATGATATTTAACATTTTTTATTATTTTATATACTAGATTAAATGAGGTCAATGTTTATATATTGCATTTCTTTATTTTTTCTTTTTTTTGTAAATTTTGTCTGGCTGAAGTATGATAATGAAAATATAAATTATATTTATTAAGTAAATATTTATTGAAACTATCCCCATTTAAAAATTAATCATAACAGCATAAAACATTTTAATATTTTGTGATATTCCGATCGTCCCATAAAACTTATGATTCACCAGAAATAATTTCTTATAGAGAAAATTATTAATCGCAGAATATTTCACCACATGAGCAACAATGTTAGTAATGTTCCCGAGTAATATACATATATAAAGTACGAGTACCTATTCGTTAATGGCAATGACAAAAGAAAGGTGAGGTTTAAAGTTTGAAAAAGAAAAAGAAAAAAAACATCAAAACAAAATGAAATAAGTTTCAATCTTTATCGAATGTGTGTTACTTATTTCTCTGTCGCATTTTAGATGTTAATTTTTCTATACATAGTTTTTTTTTTCTTCTTTATTTCCTATTCAATAATGATCATTATCATATAGTCATCATGGTAATCATTGCAATCATTAAGTAGAAACTCGCGTCCATAACATTTATACTTGCAAAGTACACATAACTCACCGCTACATTACCATATTCTTCTATTTGTAAATATAAATAAATTAAATGAGAGCGACATTTAATTTCACTATCTGCTTTTGGTTTTTATAAAGAAGTTACTTATTGGTTATTGGTGTTGCGTCTTGTCTTGCAAATATAAATATATGTTTAATGTGGTGTTTGCTTAATATAAAATATTCAAACATATATATTCAACAAAACCAAAAATCATATAATAGAATAGATTTTTTTTTCATCAGATAATGAATATTGGTTAATAATTATTATTTTTTTTTTTAATACGTTTAAGTCGCACGCGCGAATGTGTAAAATGTAAAATAAAAAAGGAAAAAAAAAAATTGTTAAATTATACCATTGAAATGAGCAGCATAAGCGCACTATGCCACATGTAGTAGGACAAGGTCCAAAAATACAAAACAACAACAACAACAACAACAAAAAAACTTTGTTTAATTATACAATATATGTATATGTTTAATATTTGAAAGTGGATATTATTATTATTATTATAGTTTTTAAATCAAAAATTTCAATTGATATCAGTTTTATTAAATAGAAATAATCAAATCAAACAATAACCTGCTGTTAATTTCTTAATTATAGAACTTTCAACCCTAAAACCGATTATACCTATGTAATTTCATTCACTTACTATGTATGCTTTTTCATTTACAACGATTTAACTTTGAAAACCTAAATACATATTTATTCATCATCATCGTGTTTCAATCTTTTACGAGAAAAAATTCACATGTTAATCAGCTTTCTACTGTGGATTATCTAAAGGACATTAGACCAAATAAAATTAAATAATCAAGTTAACAGACTGATGAAGAAACTAAACCGCCTTCTGATTACTGGGAAAAAAAAAAACATTTTTTATTTTTTTATTTTAAACCACTTTTAACCATCAAATCGGTAAAACTGCGCACATTCTTAACCTGATTTTAAATTTTTAAAAAAATAATAAAAAAAATAATAATTTTAAAACAAAATCAATATCAACTCTTTGAAACTGATGAATAATTGTTGTACTTTTATGAAATTATTATATTATGTGTGTTCTTCAAGGTCGTTGAGACTATGCGACAATACAATTGAACACTTTTCACTCTTTTCATCCACAAAATGCATGCAATTTTTTTTTTATTTACTTGTTATAAAGAAATCTTTATTTAACACGTATATGTACTCGTCTTTTAAAGCTAAGTACATTGTTGTACCATGTCGGTAATCATAAATACTTTGGTTTTAATATGTATTGTATAAATGGATAATAAAATCTTCAATAAATTTTTTATTTATTTATGATTTTTTTTTTTTGTCGCCTTACTACAAATAGTTAATTTCAAAAATTATTGTCGTACAGAATTATTGAATTATTCTGGGTGACCTTAACACTACAATTTACGAACGACTTTCTTGAATCATAAAAAGTTAACAACAAACTTGTAATAATACCGCTTCAACAGATAAATATTACCACTTTATTAAGTACGTCGATATAAACATTATTTATTATTAGCATTAGGTATCTACTTATCTGTTCGAATTTACGTGGCCATTATAAAAATACCATAATTAAGAATTGAATTTAGGATAAAATTAAAATTGAAACGAACATGTATCTATCGCATGAAATGGTAAAGAATTCTTGCACTTTCAATTGCGTCAATTTATTAATTACTTTCGTGCAAATAAAAATTATGAAAATTATGTTTCGTTTAGTTTAATTGAAAATTAAAATAGAGAAAAAAAAAATCGTATAAAAGAAACAAAATAGAATGAAAAAGTCTATTGGCCCAGTTTTTCATAATACATATATACTTTTATTATTATTTCAAATATATACACCACGCTACCGCTACCAGGCAGACCTAATAATGAAACCTGTATTTTATAGATTTTTGCGCAACATTTTTGTTCTAATATCATTAGACATTATTAAAATGAAAAGAAAAATAAATAAAATGATGAAAAACGGTATGTACTTATCCGTAGAATAGGGCTGAGAGGTTATTCAAACGTATTGTAAGCTTTTGGTGGAAAAATTTCACATTTGAATGCTCTGTTTCAAATCAGAAATGCTTGAAAGTTGATCAATGAATTTCAAATGAAGTGTCTGACTCACAAATTGTATCTTATTATTATTATTATTATTTTTTGTTACTGAATGTATCTAGAGATTGTATATTATGTTTATTGGTTTTTGAAAGTACCACCAGATCTAAAATGAAATAAAATATTTTATAAGCGATTATGTTGATAAATTTTGCTTTATTTACATTAAAAACTAGTGGTTTTTTTTATAATGAAATGTAGAAATTTGGAAATCAGTAATTCTCTTAGTCTCTCATTAATATTTTTTAAGTTTCGATCAAAGTCAGTTACTGTTAAATTATTTCATATGGTTTAGTGGAAGTCCGTTTAAATTTCACACAAATTGAAGTGTGCGTAGGTACTTCATTATGAAATGCACAATTTCAAGATTAACGGAATCGCAAGCGCTTATGTCTAGTGATCAATTGAGTTGATTTAGAAAACTTACGACAAGCATTCTATTTCTATATAGTCGAATTCAAGTTATTTTATAAACATATAAGTAATATTTACGTAAAACATACTTACTCGTTAAATGAATAAAAATAACCAAAAGAAATCAAAATTACATAAAAAAAAAACACATATCACTAAAGAAATGTGTCGTTCATCCCTATTCATTCATAAAATTGATTAAAAGTTGTTATATGTTAATCTATTAAAAATATTCACCATTAATAAAATAAAAATAAATAAATATTTGGTTGGTAGGAAAAAAATAAATAGAATGTCGGATAGAATAAAGTTCAGATTTTAACAACATTATAATTAAAATCAATCACAATATTTTACTATTAGACATAGAATAGATATTACACATAAACTATGTATTACTTTATATGGAAATTTAATTACCTTTTTCTGTGTAGATTCAATTATATTTATAAAGCTTTGACACAATAAATATAATTTATATTAATTTTATGAATGTGAAAATAGTTTTGAGGTTAAAGATCTTCAAATAGATCAATTTTGCTGTTCTTTTTTTTATGTTTGATTGTAATTTGTATTTGTGTTACGTTAAGTGGTTAAATATGTTGATAGAATGGTTAGATATGTATTTTATTCTGTAGACTATAGAGAATTGTGGGCTATTGTATACAATGAATGTTGTATAAAATACTTGTAGATTTTTTTAAAAATTTAAATAATAAGCTCATAACGAAATGTAGGTTTTGTAAAGTGTTTCTAGAAAATGACGAAATGTGCATAAGAAAGAAGAGTAATTGATATTTTTGCTGTATGGTAAACATTAACAATAAATGGTTGCGTAACATTTCAAACTGATTTCGGTTAATATAAAGTTTTTCAAATTCACTGAATTTAAAATTTTACTACAAAATTATTATATAAGAAATATTTCTCATTTAAGAAATATTTTAAAAATTTCATTGAAAGATGAAAAAAAAAATATTTTTTTTTTACCTATTATTTTATATGATACCAAAATAATATATCTAAGAGAATCGAGGCGTATTATCTTATCATGAAAATCCTTAATATTGTCTAAAATATATATAACGAAATACATAATCTCTTATATAAATACAATTTTTAACCGAAATATAACGGAAACGAAAGGCAAGCATAACAAGTTAAAAAAAAGAAATAAAATAAAAATATATACATTTTTTCACTTGGAATGTTTTAAACAACAACAACAACAACAACAAAGCACACTCTGAGCTGTTCACTTAAAAGAATTGACCTCAGTTCATAATTCACAAAATTTTAAATGAAATTATTACTAATTTACTTTTAATGAGAACTTTCATACAAAAATCCACAAATATACAAGAAAAAAAACAACAAATTAAACTAAAAAAAAAAAAAAATATTTGACAAAAATAAAAATTGTTTCATATTATTTTTAATTCATTTAATTAAATATTTCTCGTCATCAAATTTACTTTTTAGTGCATTAAATGAAATTGGGTATATGAACAACTGAAAAACGATCTCTAATCATCATTTAAGAAAGCTCAACAAAATGAAAACATATAATATTTGTTAAAATTGTTTAACTCACGATGCGTCTGGCTCATAATATAAATTCATTTTTAAATCTCACTTAAATATTTTTTTCTTTTTATTTTTTTTTTGCTTTATTTTGCAGTTACATTCATTTTAATTTATCTTTAAAATCAATAAACAAGAAAATTTGATCCACTTTTTTTTTTCTTTTGCACGTCAAATCATAAACGGTATTTTTTTTTTTTGTTTAAATCATAATATAAAACAAAAACTCACATTCAATAAATAATTATTAGATATTAATTTACAATTTTTATTAACTTTGCAATTACCTATTCATTTATTTATTTTAAAGCACTACACACTGTCCATAAATGAAACGCAACGTTTCTTTCTTTCTTTCTTTTTTAATTTATATAAATTTTTTTTTCTCTTCTTTAATTTAAAAAAAAAAAAAAAAAATCATAAAATTTTTAAGTTATATATATTTATTTATTTTTTTTAACTATTTCTTCTTCTTCGTCTCGATAAATTTTTTATTTACATTTATATTATTTATCTATCTGAAGTTTTGCGCAAATAATAGATATTAGTTATTCGCGCGGTTACCGGTAACATACTAAATTCCGCCATAGATGAATCAATGCATTTTATACAATTCGTAATTTCTGCTTTATTCTTGTACTTCGCGATGTACGTAATACGTATGAATCGGTTGTCGGCCAGTTATAATTCTCGCTAATTACATTCTTAAATTTTTTTGTTTTTTTTGTTTTTTTGTTCATTTTTTTCTTTTCTCGTGTTTTAAGTGTTTGCTTTATTTCGGTAAGAAGAGATGCGTTCAAATAAATCATTGAATTTTTGCGCTTTGTAAAAATCTTTGTTATAATTTTTATGTTTTTATGAATTAATTTGAAAATTAAACGATGCCATTTTCATTGAACGCATAAATATTTTGAAATAAAACCTGGTTTTACCGATAGGTTTTATCGTTAAAAATATGTAAATTTCATTTTCTTTCGTCTTTAAAATAAATTACAGTGATCTCAAAATGTAAAAAACCAACAATTAGCTAATTTTGATACCCATTGACTCCCAAACATTTTTATTGTGCGTACGTATTTACGAAAACATGTCAAAATAATGTTGAAAACATATACTCGCAAAATTTTAAGTAAGGCTATTAAACGAACGTGAGCGCGCGAGTGTTTTATATGTTCACATTTAAATTGAAAGAGTTAGATTCACATATTAAAAGTATTTAATATCGCATATACCTACAGCTTACACGCATTGCAGGTCTTTTTCACGTTGTGTATCAGTTATGCGTTTAAGAGAGCTATCATATAGGTACCCTACATAAGTTGTCAGTTTTATATTTTATATTATTTTTTTTATAATCATTTATATTTTTAGAGATGTGTTTATTGTGGGTCTAATGCCTTCATAAATAAAATCATTAGAAATGTGATTTGTGTGTTGAACGGGGGAATATAATGTTTATGTTTAAAATAATATGTATTATGTATTTATCAAATGGTTTTCTTTATATTCTTTTATGAGACCGTGCAGAACTTTATATTAATTTAATAATTTATTATATTTTATAATATTTAATTACATTAGTTTTAGCATACATACGACCAGTATTTAAACTAATGTTGATACATAAAACTTGCAAATTTTATGTCATATAATTGAATAACGGATGTTGTTATTTAAATATTAAATTGATTAACACGCGTCCTGGCCCCAGGCGCGGCTGGCCCAGGGGGATAGGGGGACAACTTTCCCAAGGCCCCACGCATACATGCATAATGGGGGGAAGGGGGGTCTTTTTTCACTTTCCCAAAAGTCAGCTAAGGGTAAGCCTTTTTTTTTGGAGGCCGTTTTGCAATCGTCGATGGTTCTTGAAAGTTGAAGACCGTTTTTTTTGGTCGTAACTTTTGTCGATGATAAAAAAAAAAAATACCCTATCTAAATTTTTCAAATGTACCCCTCCCTGAAATCAGAAGCGTGTGCACCTATGGCCCCACGTATATTCAAATTTTTTATTTTTTACAATATTTCAATTTATCCACTTATCCGAGGCCGCACACATATTCATAATTTTTATAAATTCACCGTTAGGCGGAGAATCAAAATGTCTTCAAAATTATCCCCCTCCCTGAGGTTTGACAAGAGTTTTTTTAATCAATTTTCTGTTGTGAACTTTGTTTTTTTTAGTTTTCAACTTTGATTTGGAAAAAATAGTATATCATTTTTCACTTTTCTAATACGATTTGCACGATTTGCATACAGCGCGGTATTTGTAGACCGAAGACCGTTTTTTTGAGTTTGAGGCAGAGTTTTGCAAGGTGGTGGAAGATTGAAGACCTTTTTTTTTTAGGTTTCTAATACGATTAGCATACCGCGCGGTTTTTTCCGCGGTATTTGAAAAAACTGAAGACCTTTTTTTTTTAGGTCTCACTTGCATTTTTTTTAAATTTTAATTTGAGGCCCCACTAACCAACTCCCCCGAGGCCCTTAGGGCCCCAGTCCGCCACTGCCTGGCCCTATTATTCTTCTCTCTATACCTACCTAATATTTATGTATAATTAGCAATTAGAGATTCATTACAAATATAAAATAGAAATGGTTTATTTTTGATTATATATCAATTTATAAGAAAGTACATTAAATTTGACAATAATAATTTAAATATTGTGTATTATGTAACACCTCACCTATCATTAAAATTAAAGTATTATTATTCATACACGAGAAACTTTAACACTTATCCTGTATGAAAAATAATAATAATTGACCTATATTATTATTAGTATTTTCCAAACGAAGCGTCGCAGATAAAAATCATCAATGACCAACCCCCTCACTTATTTTCAAAGACGAATAATTTTCTAGACAATTATACACAAATTTTAAGTTGCATTGCTGATTGCTTATATATTCCAGAATTATCTATGACAATTATTTTCAACGAAGAAATTTATTTTTAAAATTTTGTACCCTTCTAATGTCACCACAAAATGTACTTACTGAATTTATACACTAAAAAAATTTTTATTTAAATTTTAGCAGTTTTGGTAAACGTATTGGAGGGCTATAGTATTATACAAATTATAAACATATAGACAGTATTATCCTTCTAAATGGACCTCCAGCGTGATCGGTCGCACCAAAATTAGTCTATTTGAATAAATAAATTTATAATTTGTACAATGTGGTTAAAATAAAAAAAAAAAACTGAATGATTATGAAAATATTAAGAATTAGATGCTTTTGGAAATAGTAAAAAAAGAAAAAAAAGAAAAATAAAAAAAATTCAGTTGTTGGAAACAGGATCGCGATATGATCTATGAATGATCTAAAAGTATATCAGATTACGATCTACATCGGATCATTATGATTATAAATGAGCTGATTCATTTTATTTTCATTAATTTAATTATTGAGAATGTTCTCAAATATATAATCTAAAAATAATCTGTAGAATGTGATCTACATCCAGTTTCTATAGATGATATGATCTGAGATAAGATTATATCATTATTGCTCAATGATCTAAGGAAAATATGCAGAAGCAGATCATCAAAAAAGTAATTTCTACCCAACTAATAAGGGTTAATATAACCACGATCAATTGATATTCTTATTTCAATTAATCAAATCTGACGCTAGTTGATTATTAAAAGAATCTTCTATAAAGAAATTAACATTTTTTTTTATCAAATATGCCAAATACGCAACGTTATTGAACGTTATGAAATAAAGAATAAACAAAATATGAACACGTGATCTGGTACATTATGAAAGTCTTTAAAATAAAGACTAGGTAATTTCCATTTAAAAAATAAAAATTATATATGTGAGGACATTTGGTAGACCAATTACAATTAAAAGATTCCATTTACAACCAACAGTTTAAACCACTGCAGAGTAGAACAAGTTAAACGACATCAAATAATTGAACTGGTAGGTATGTTAAAAATTTGTAATTGAATATGTTTTACATTCGATTATATCAACAACAAAAAAAGAACCATAATGCTAAATATTAAAACCTTGATATAAGCGAAAGTTAATGTTTGTTTTGCTGTTGTACACTAATTTTTATGATTAAATTTTTATTGAAGCATCTTCAAAAAACTGTTTTTCCGTCAATAATTTACTAACTTTATTTATGTCATTTTAATATAATTTATCGTTGATAGATAAAGGGAGTACGTTCACGTTCACTCACTCATTGAAATAAGACTGTGTTTTTATCTGTCTTTCTGATAACAAAGTGGCCCATGAAGAAAGATAAAAGGTCATCTATTATTATGCGAACAAGTAAGTAAAAGCAGGGAAGCCTACTCGTACACCTTCATTTCATTAAGAGTTCGGTTCTGTAGGCTCGGTTCTTATTAAATAAAATTAAGGATTCTGTAACTTGTAAAAAAAAAAATAAGGGTTCAGTTGTGAAATCAAAGAACAAGGGTTCAATTCCAAAAAAAAAAAAGATCATAAAACTAAGTGCAACAATTGAAGAGACTCGGTTATAGCAAAATATTTTAATGGTTCGGTTCTAAAATTTTAAAGGCAGCGGTTCTTGAGATTCGGCATGATTCCCTAAGTGAAAGTACTCCCTGTAGATAGGATAAATATCATTTTCCTGTCACATTAACTGTGACTTTTTTCCTAAATATATTATTATTCTTTTCTATATTGTAGATTTTTTTTAACTTTTTATCGTCTATCTATATGCTTTTAACGCAGAAAATATAATGTTGAAAACTAATATTAGATATTAATTTCGTGCACGCACGTTAGAATAATAAATAATATATGAGGTAGATAACTGGAAGATATTATACTTTGTTGAAAAAACTATAGGCAGAGATAATTGATTTCTAAAGAAAAGAAAAATTATTGTAGTTCATAAAATGCGATCCGATTCAGTACATTATAAATATGTTGATGTGACTAAGAGACATAATATAATCTGTGAACTAATAAATGATCAAATTGCTATGGAATGTTTTACTATCAGAAGTTTCACAAATGTTCGAACTTATAATGTCTGCAATACTATTGAATATTTTCAATAGATATTGAAGTTATCCGATATGTTCTTCAAATCAAACTAAATGTATTTCAGTTCATGTATAGACTGCTGAATGGATTGAATTTCATGATAGAAAAAGAAAAAAGAACTCTTCACAATTACTAGTTTAATATATATGCAAGTATATAATGCAAATATATCGATTGAAGTGATATCACAAAATCCAATAAGTTTTTCGTTGAATATGGGTAAAATTGAAAACAAAGAAATCAAAATGAATTTTTAAAAATAGAAAAAGTAATTTAAAATCTAATGGCTTTATTTAGTTTGTCGCATATCCTTAACAAAAAAAAAAATGCACATACAAAATCCTAGATTCAAGAACATATGCGCAATCTTTTACAAAGGTTTAATATTCTGTAAATATTTATTTTTACTTCCGTTACATATTTTATTTAAAGTGGTATATTTAAAGGCATTAATGGTCCGGGAATATAGATCCGTTCAGACAGACATCAACAGTTACATTTCAGTTTATTTTCGCACAGATTATATAGTTTTGACAGTGGAAAATTTTATATTAACCTTTTAAAAATATATTAACACTTTAATGGGATACTATAACGCTTTCCCTCTATATTATTTAATGAAATTCAGAAACGAGGCTTAAATACTTTTAAATAGAAAAATAGAAAAAGAAAATAAAAATAAAAGAAAAAAACACATATGAATAAATTCATCGTGATTTTGGTAAATATTGGGTTTGTTTCAATGGAAGTACGTACATATCACGCAAAAAAAATGTTTTTTTTTTGATTACGTAACGTTGAAAGTATAATATTAGCTAAATTATTCAAGTAATATATTAATAAGCACATATAGAATTTTATTTATAAATTTATTCAACTTTAAAACAAAAATTCATTACAAAAAAAAGAAATACCATTATATACACGGTATGACATTATTTTTTCACAAGGGTTTCGAAATCGATGAATTAATGTCTATCCCATTGTTACATAACAATTAACAAATGAATGTGTCTTAAGAATAAAAAAAAAAAAAACAAGACTTAACGGGCTTTTGTATGATAAACCAAATGCTGTTTCAACATCGATATAATAGAATGTTGTGTTTAGTATTTACAAATTGTTTTCTTCAATAAAATGAAAATCGAAAATATTGTAGTTACGACATTTTGATTATTTATTATTATCATTATTATTTGATTAAAAAATATATTGATTATTATACAAAATAGATATTGAAAGATGGTTGTCAGTTTCTCAGAAAACTAAGTGATTGTAAAAAAAAAAAAAACTTTTTCTATATAAGTAATAAATTGATTTGCTATTCTAGTTGCACGTAAAACTAAACAAATATTTTTTTCATTACCAAATATGCGAGATAAATTCTTTCTCATTTTACGAAAATATTCTACTAACTTCTATTTGACCTACAATTTTAAGCAATAAATAATATCTAATCAATCTGATATCTGATCAGCTGAATGTTTTTCTACACATGTATATAATTGTTAACTTTTATAAACAAAAAAAAAATGCTTTCCGGAAGTATTATAGTACAGTACTGGTTACCGATAGCATTTTGAGAATAGTCTATCCAGCATATATTATTAATGAGCATATCAATATCAATATATGTTTATGTATGTACCTTACACCATTGAATAGAGTTATTTGACAACAACACAATTACATATTCACTATCTTGAAATTAACAATAAATGAATGTGTAATGTTGTATACGAATTGACGACACGATTATTTATAATTAGTTGCAGGTCAGTTCTATAATAATACATAATATTTCATATTTCTATTGATAAACAAAAATTATTTAGGAGAATTAAGTGACCCATTTTATAAATATTTAAGAATTTTTAATTGACAAACTTTGATTATAAATTGTTTCATTAATTATGCGTACGCTGGACTGTTATTGTTTTAATTATATCAGAAAACACTTTCAAAACATTAATGGTGCTCTATGAATTTTTAAAATATTACATCAACTTAAATTTATTAAAATATGTTATATGATACCTATTTGTAAGATCTTCAGTTAATTTCATATTCAAATTTATTCAATCATAAAGGTTTCTGTAGGCCCACATTACTTTGACTATCGACTAACTTGAGTGCATTCGTAAACATTAAATGCTATCTTGATATTCACCCCATACATCTTACTTTACTACTTTCATAGTTAACAAATACTTACGCTAGTCAATTTACGAACACACATAGTTATATCTTACCAATGTCATCATGCACACACATTTTTTACTGTAGTTAGCTTATAATATAATATCTTATTTAATTAATTTTCAAAAGATGAGAAATGATTATGATGGGTTTATGAACAAACATAGTCTTAGTTACTTTTTAACTACCTACTGAGTTTATTTAGAGTAACTCTAAACCGTTGCTTGAAGACGCTAAATTTTGTTAGTTTTGTTTCCATTTTTGTATTTAAGTTTGAGTTTGCATCTATTGTGATATAACCACCATAAAAAAATTACTGGTATTGTTTAATTAATAAACTATATTTTAGTAGTTTAAGTTAGTTTATTTAATAACCTAATACAATGTTTTTTTTTTTTTTAAAGCCAATCAAATAAATTTATTCGAAATGTACTACAGCATTAGAAAAGCCTAAGTCTTAGTATATGCTGACTGCTGACCGTTTAGTCCAATTTCATTTATTGTTACACCAGAATTCTTATATAGATAGATGCACAAAAACATATGAGAGTGAGCGGAATAAAACATACGAAAACATAATGTGTGAACAGTTTATCTTTAGCATCTATAAATAAGATTTCGGGTGTAGAAATTTCTGCAATATATTTAACAAGTAATGTACGCAACAAATTGCATTCATCACTAAATTATATCTGAAAATCATTCTACTCTTATTATTAAATTAATTGTTGTTTTCTTACATTTTTATAATGTTTTCGAACAAATAGTAGGTATATTGGATGTGCTATAATTAGTATAAGTAATTATACGATTCCACTTTACTATAATAAGCATACGGACGGTGACTATTAGAATTTAAATGTATTGATATTCAATAATATTATTTTAATATATCACCGCTCCAACAAATTTGTGTTACTTCAGTTATAATTCAATAAGCTGATTTAAGTTGATAGTTTCAAATACATAATGAACTCTAAATTGATGTTAAATTACACAATTTCTTTCATGTTAATTATAGATAATGTACGCTAATATTTTTAGAAACATGTTTATATGAAAATAAATGGCTTAAGTGTTTACTGATATTTCTATTGTATGAATTTGAAAGATATCTCTTCAATGAATAAAAAATAATTATTTCATGTGCATTTCTTCAATGAAAATAAATAAGGTATATCGCAAAATTAATTCTCACCAATGAAATAAAATGCCTTATGATAGCGACAGACGAACGAGATATTCTATATTAAGAAAAATAATTTTTGTTCGTCAAATAAAGTGTATTTTATATCAATGAACGCAAATCTAACTTATTTGATGAAATAAAAAACGAATTGCTGAAGAAATTAGCTTAACCTTTTTTCCTTAATCTAGAATATCTCGTTCGTCTGTCGCTAGCATTATAAACATTGCTAAGCTAACCAATATCTGCGTAAACAAAGTGTGTATTAATAAAAATTAATTACATATTCAAACTAGCAATGCTTTGTATGCATATGCGATGAAAAAGTTACTTAAAAAGGTGCCGGCTAGTCTAAACAAAAAAAAATCATAAACGACCTGTTATAATTTTCCTTCTGCTTTTGCATAACCTAGTTTATAGACGAGCACGGTTGATATATACCAACATTATTTCATCGACTCTTCAGAGAATATAATATTACTCTATCTATAGTCTATACACAACTACAGCTAGTTTACGTAACCTTTATGAATGTGATGATAGTCATAAGGGTGTAGCATGTGTAGTAATACCTTAAAATAGGGTTGTTGCATATATACGGGCACTGTAGCAAAACATATATACAGAAAATAGAACCGATAGTGTGTTCGTTGTATTTCTATCGTGTTTTGTATACAAGCATACAACACCAAAAATATTAAATTAAAATGCTTGTGTAATAAAGTTTGTACGTAGACCAAGACCTAGTTAAGTATATACCTATATCACAACAGCAATATTTACAAAAAAAAAAAAAAAAAGAAGAAAATATCATCACGCAACTAAATTTAATCGACGTAAAAGTTCACATACTTATTATATGTTGTTTGTTAACATTTAACATAAGCAACATTTTAAATTAAAAAAAAAAAAAGGAAAAAATTCACGAAAATTGTAATTTGGATTAATTTAACTAAATTTTCTATTTGTGTGTAACTTCAAATACAAAATAATGTTATTATTACATATTATTTTTTCTTTTTTTTTTACAAGAACTACTAATTGGTTCTCGATTAGCGCCACGATGCCGCCAATTGGCGCCGGCTGCAATAAATGGTAAATACAAATTTATTGAAACTATTTCAAATTTGTACAATATTCGATGATGGTTTTTGAATGTTTTAGTATTTTTATTTAGAATAATACTTCAGATAACTTTTCAAAAAAAAAAAATGTGTTTTTCTAATATAATTTAAAATTTTGATTGGTTTATTCAGCAAAATTTAACCTGATTTTATACAAATCAATCAAATTATGAATCATTTTTTTTTTTAAAGAAATTTCAGTGACTGTAAAAATTAATCTATTTTTTTTTTTTTTTTATTTTTTAGATAGCAAGTCGAACCGTTCAAATATTTAGTGAAACCGAATCATGTGACATATGAAACAGCACTGTAAAAATGTGTTATCGAAAAAGGGAATTTTTTGCTGATGACGATTGAATTTAATATTAATATGACGTTTTATCGCAATGCCTTATTATCGATTAAAAAGTTATTATTATCTATGAGTTATTATCTCTTACAATTTAGAATATTGCACGAAAAAAATAAAAAAAATATGTAACGTTTTTATCATTTTTACTCGTAAAAAGAAAAAAACATGTATTTACTTAATGGTAAACTGTTTAAATATCGATTACTGCTTTATTTCATTACAACATCTTGCTGTCTCATTAATTCAGTGAAAATTCAATAAACTATTTTTTTTAGCATTTTTTTTTTTAAATTAGTTAAAAATATCCAACGAAATTTCACGTAATTATCTTAAAATGCCGAATGGTGTTTGATTCCATTGAAAGGTTAAAATAATAAGTTGGTATTGAGAAAACAAAAAAGAAGACATTAAAGGCCGATATATGTTTGTTAACATGTTCAACAAAATCATTGCGTTTACGAAAATTTAACATATTTTGTATGAAGAATCTGTCATATTTTCGCAAACGCAATGATTTCCTTGAACATGTTAAGTTAACAAACATAAATCGACCATAATGCTCAAGTCAATGAGCATATTCTTTAAAACTAATATGTACTCAAGTACTATTTCACCAGAAAAGAAAATATTCATCTATTTTTGTGAATATAAAACACTGTAGTACTTTTTAAATGTAGTTTATTTACAGGTAAATGATTTCCACATTTCTAAACATTTGTACCCTTTATTTATGCAATACGATGAGTAGTTACTAAAATATATTTAAAACGCATCATTCAATAAATCTTAGTTCATTTTATTTTCAGAATGTTAGAATGTAATTTTTTTTTTTTTCAAATCGAAGTAGGTACCGAAACAATAAATTATTTTCTATTTGTTTTTTCATCCTACATAAAACGTAACAAAAAAAATAATAATAATAATAATACATACATAATAATAATAATAAATGTTACCAAAGTTATTTAATTTAATATGTCCACTGTAATCGTAAATAGATATTAGACGTTGAACCGCGAATTATTTATTATTTGTATGTGCCTATACTAAGTGGTTCATCATATATCCTATACCTATAATGTAATATAGACGAAAATTAGATAATCTCGTCTGGCTTGGCTTCACTATTGGTATTTTATAAATACGCGACTCTGCCTGCCTTCATATAATTTTATATATCGGTAACATTCATTCAATTTAATATTATACATATTATTAAGAAACAATATCATATGTTCTGGTATTAATATATTAAATGGGATCATTAGTAAATTTATTATATTTGCAGAGTTTACAACCAATTGATTCAAGCAACTTTTTATATCATTTTATATAAAACACAAAAACATATTGTTTTAAAAATAGATTTTCAAAAAAAATAAAAAAAAAAATATCTTTTTTGATCTTTTTTTTTTCTCTACATAATTTATTTAAAACACGGGATCATGAGCTTGATAGTGTATTTGTTTTGTGCGTGTTTAAAAAGTAGAATAAAAACTTACCCAATGGCTTCTTCTTTTCTTCTCCTATATTTTGTTTGAAGTATTATCCAAATGTAGATTCGTATATTGTTTTTTTTTTTTTTTTTTTTTTTTGAATAAATGGTACGCCCTTATTGTAAAATATTTGTTATCATTTGATTTTGATAAAAAAAAATTATACAGCTTGATGAAAAATGAACATATTGTAAAATCCCTTTACATGTACAACATCACATCAGCCACAGAACACACATTTATATGTTAGAAGAACAGCACCATCATTTAAAAAAAAAAAAACCGGCTTTTTTATATACTACAAAAAAGTAGAAGAACACGTAAAGACGTAAAGTTTATTCTTGATTATAGTAAATCAATTTTCCAATGTACAACATTCAACATTACATACGACTATATATAATATTATCCATCAGTGTTGGTAAATGCGGAGCACGCCCAAGGTTTTAGTAAGTAGGTATATAGTAAATGTGCTTGTATAACACAAATTTCCGGGTTCATATGATACAGAAAATATTTTTTTTTTAGTAATAGCAGCAGCAGCAATAGCAACACTAGCAAATACAATCAACGTTCATCCCCTGTACGTACATCGACTACACACCACACCGACGACAAATTCATTGAAAAGTACTACCGTTTTTTTAATTTTTTATGAACTTTATTTTCTTTCCAATAGTTTTCTTACTATAATTTTTTTATTTTAAATTAAGTATAAATCGTTAATGCACAAAACACCGCACAATTTTATTTATTAAATTAGCGAAACATAAAAATTATAAAGTTAACGATTACCGGAGCACCAACACATTATGCAACAAAATGAAAACTATGCTTGTGTGTGGCAAAAAGACCGCACATATAAATTCCGTACTCAATAGATAATATTCTTTTTCCTCTTTTCTGTACTATATATATTGTTTTTTTTATTCTGCCTTTGCACAATTGTCGTATAGTTATGTCGTGGTCGTTCTTATAATATATCAAGTTGAATATTACTTAATATTGAATGGGACGAAAATGACAAATGAGGTTTACACAATCAACAACAAGCAGCAGACACACCAATTTTCTTTCAACACAAAATTTTTCCAATTGCACTAAACAAAAAAAAAATAAAATTATAATTTGTTGTATTCGTAAGTATTTACATAAACAAGAAATGAGACCAAATGTTGAAACAATTATTTTCACAAATCGTCAGATGAAATATAATAAGAAAAACTGAATAATACTTTACTCTATTATTTATTGGGTGGCGTGGTACGCGTATTGATATAATCGAAATGATTTCCCGATAAAATTATACACAACAGAATGTAATTTCTTCTTCTTTTTTTTTCTTTTTCCTTCTTTTTGCTATGCACTCGTACACGCTAATATGTGAATTTGAAATGATTTTTAATAAAACTTAACCGAAACCAAAAATTTTGAAACAAATGTGATTAACTGTTATTTTATGTTATTAATTTGTAATTAAATTAAATTGTGGACACATAAAACACAGAAAAACAAGAAAATTTTGTCACACTTTTAGCACAAATTGGAAAAGTCTGTGCTGATGAAAATCAATGCGATCGCCATTTTTTGTGGTGGTACCAATACACGAATATCGTACGATTTTTCTTCTGGCTTGGTTTTTTTTTTATATATATATATAATATATAAGTATATTTCAAATATATAGGAAAAATCACACCTCGCGTTTTCAATATTCCCTTCTATGCAATGTTAATGTGTGAGTGAGTTATTCAATTTCGATGTATTTAGACATTCAAAAGCGATTTCGCGTTACAATTAAGTTTTCTCTAGTAGTTACCGTAATTGAAACGAAAAAAAAATCAACTTCTGTAAAAAGAATACAATAAGCCAATTAAAAAAAAAGAAGGTTAAAATGAATAGATATACTAATAAGCATCTTCAAGACCTATTACGGCTATCACACTGAACATTGTAAATATTTACCAGAATTTTTTTACTTGTGATTTATCTGCTACAACTAGAAAAAGATAGCCATATATTTTATGGCTGCTATTTAACGCTCAGTAAATCAATTCATTTTGTTCAGGGGCTGTTCACAAAGTATGTCACGCTAAAAATAGTCTTTTTTGACTCCCCCTCCCATTGTCACGGTTTGTCAAGCTCAACCGATCTCCCCCCCTAGCGTGATATCACGTTTTTCAAAAACCACGAAAAAATAAAAAAAAACAAGCTGCCTATGAATTGGTACACGGCTTTAATTTTCGTAGGCATGTGTATTTTCATCATCAATACCCG